>CM076581.1:1376382049-1376642948 GCA_034641835.2 Pinus albicaulis
ATCTAAAGGACCAAAGAGTCTATAAGAGTTTGCTAGACTATCATGTACTCAGTGTCCTACCATCTCCCGCTATGTTAGTGAGCGATGGGATAAGTCTATTGGATAGTAACCTAGAGTTTGGTAAAATAGTAAGGCCTACTAGAGGTTAGTGGAGTCGCCAGGTGGAATGTCAATTGTCTTGAGGTATATTTGTATGGTCCACCACCAGTAATGTCAAAAGCCAATCTAAGGGAGTTTTTTGTGGTTTTTTCTGAGTTTTATGTGCAGCCTAGGATGTAAGAGTGTTATAAAACTGATTCATCACTTTGCTAAGATGGTGAAGCAGAGAGTTCACACTAAATGATTCTAAAGGCTGATGGTTTAAGTTAAAATTTGAAGGACTAAGGAGCCTATAAAAGTTTGCTAGACCATCATGAACTCAATAAGTCCCACCGTGATCGCCATTATGTTAGTGAGCGGTGGGATAAGTCAATCAGCTAGTATTCTCAAAAGTCTCTAGAGATGAGGGAAACTAAGTTTTTTGTTACTCGGAGTCCCACCGTGATCGCCATCATGTTAGTGAGCGGTGGGATAAGTCAATCAGCTAGTATTCTCAAAAGTCTCTAGAGATGAGGGAAACTAAGTTTTTTGTTACTCAGAGTCCCACCGTGATCGCCATTATGTTAGTGAGCGGTGGGATAAGTCAATCAGCTAGTATTCTCAAAAGTCTCTAGAGATGAGGGAAACTAAGTTTTTTGTTACTCAGAGTCCCACCGTGATCGCCATTATGTTAGGGTCCCGTGATTTGGCCGATTGGTGAGCCAAATGACGATGTAACATCAAACCAAGCTTTGGAGCCCAAGGACCTAGCCTTCCTGGACTCAGAGAGGGCTCTCTCTATTATATATAAAAGATATTGGTGTGTTTGCTTGTGGTGTTCTGATATTAGGCTAGTTATGAAGTATGTTTTTGGTTTTTTGTTTTTAAGTTTGTGAGGGATAAAACTGATCAAAGATATATAAAATGGGTAACAAGAAGTTAGATCAACTGGGCTATGGGGTCAAAAAGGTCAAGGAAGCTATGAGATGATGATGCAAGGCTGCTGTAGGGCCGATTTGATTCAAGGTAGAAAGGATCTTTGGGAAAAATGGAGTAAATGGACATCAAGTTTGTCAATAACAAAGAGTTTCAAGCATCACTGGTTTAATAGATAACATAAACATGGTAAATAAAACCCTTAATCATGCAACATGTAACTATAAACTAATCAACACATCGAAACAAACATTCCAGCCATGCATAGAAGTATAAGACCCTCTAACTTTGGGAAATGGCTATCAGATTTTAAGGAAAACACATAAGACGGACTAACAACTCAAAATACTATTCCGGAACGCCTAAACACAGTCTTTAAGTTATTGGGCACTTTGACAAACAAGATTTCATAGTTTTAGGCAAAGGGCTAGATCGGGACTAGGCCTCCTTGGTTCAACAAGATGATAATCTAATCAGTCAAAGAGATAGTTTCATGGACAGAACTATGGACAATCATAGGTAAGCAGGGCACACCATGCATCCTACTCACATGCATAGAACTTATGAATAAAACTAGAAACATTATCCTTAAGTTACTAAAGAGCAGTTAGGAATTCTTTAGTGCAACTAAGGAAGAAGAAATCATAAAAGCTATGAAGATTCAAGAATTTTGAGGTGCCTCCATGGGCATATCTCAAAATTAATCTCTACTAATCTATAGCAAGCAAGAAGCATGTATCATGAATGAAAACTAGAAGACAACAACAAAGCAAGAAACACTATACCATTCTACCATGTCATGGAATCCATCAACAATCCTTCATCATTCATCAAAAGCATCCAAGAGGCAGTCCAAAATCATAACACAAGTATGTTCTTCAAAGCTCATATGACCAATATATTTCTTCTTCTCTCAAGTTCAGCCTTGTTTACAATGAGAGCCTTGTGGAATAAATAGGCCCAAGTGAGGAAAACCTCATGGTTCAACTTCCATCCTCATTGGCCTAATCAAAATATCTAAACTTGTCCTTGAGACTTTGCAAAGCCCAAGGCACAAAAATATGTCATAAATTATCTAAAAATTGCTAAAAAGGGAATTTAATTGACTTTGGATCATTTTCCAAGTGTAAAAATAGCTAAACGCACATTTGGGAAAAGCAGATTTTTGAGGTTCAAAAATTACAAAAATACTTCAAATTTATATCAGAAAAAGGTCCCCTGACTTTCCGGAAACATTTGGCAGCCTTCCTAATGTCTAAATGAGGCTCGTGATAGCTCGTTGGAAATCTCTGAGTGTCTACTTTCTGGAGCAACTGAAATCACCTCAATCTGATGCCTGAAAGTCCTCCAAATCTGTACCTGTGTGTAAAAAGCTAGAAAATTGCAGACTGCTGATATGCCGGGCAGAACGTGCAAAAAGTGAGCATTTTTCGCCATTTTGAGGGGGCGAATGATCTCCAAATGCTTTGAAAATCGCTGAGGACATGATCATGAAATTATAGCATCATCTGGTGTCATCCTCCTCCCTTGTCAAATCCTCAAAATGAAATGGCGAATTTATGAGTTTTCGACCAAAAACTCAAAAAATGCCAAAAACAAAAAGTTTTCAAAATGGGCCCAAAATTGGCGCGCATGACCCTCAAGGGTCCCTAGCAACAAGCTCCGAAGCTGGGGCAAAAATTTCAAGTGCTGATGTGCCTTTCTCCTCTTTCCGTGCCGGGCGCTTCCCCTTTGCTTTCTTCAATTTCTCTTGGGCTGCCTTTAGTTTGCGCCGGGCAAACTGATTCAACTTTTGATAATGCTGTGTCCTTTTCCTTTGCAGCTCCAAGTCTCTGTTGGCTTTTTCAAGTCTCATCTCTAAGTGTTTGTTGGCTCTTTCTAGCCATGCCTCTTTATTTTCTTCAATTTCCTGCTCAAGTAGGGCAGTGAGGAGAAAAGCTTGAAGATGGGCCTGTTCTTCTTCTTTCTGCTTTTCCAAGGCTCTTTTAAGCCCTATGGTTCTAGGCCTCTTCCGCCTAGGCTGTTCTTCCTCTTCTTCCTCATCAAAATCACCAATGAGCTCCTTTATCCTCATTTGCGCCTTAGCTGCCTTATTCTTGTATTTGATAGCTCGTGCTTCATGAACTGTTGTGTGAACATTCATCTGTTTATTTTGGGTCTCCAAGAAATAGTTGAAGTGTCTTGCTCGTTGAAGATCATTTTCCAATGCCTCAATTTTCCCCTCTCTATGGATTAGGAGGTTTTCAAGAATGCGGGCTTCATTATCGTTGCCATCACTTTGGATTGGAATGACAGCTAATGCACCTCCATGATTTTTACTTTCTCCAACCTTGCTTTTCCCTTTGAATGCCAATCTTGCACTTTTCCTCCTTGGCATGCTAGTGGGTGACCTCTTGGGCGATTTTCTTTTGCTAGGAACAACTTTTGTCACTTTTGGAGTGGCAGCCTTAGGCCCTTTCTTCCTTGCTGTGCTGGGCTGTGTTCTTTTGGGAGGAGGAGACACAACTGCTTTACCCTTGACATATTCTTGAAACTGCTGCTCTCCTTGAGGCTGCTGTGTGTCTTCTTCTTGCTGTTCAATTTGCTGCCCCTGTTCGCCAACATCAATTTGCTGTTCTACTTCAATGCCTTGTTAAATTTGTGCTTCAACCTGCTGCCCTTTTTCACCAAAATCAAGCTGTTGTTGTGCTTGGATTTCTTGCTCATTTTGTGGCTCATGATGCTGCTCAATTTCCTCCCCAAGCTGTTGTTCCTGTCCTCCAATAACAAGTTGTTTTTGTTCCTCTTGTACCTGTTGTTCATCATCTTCTGTTCGCTGCTGACCTTCAACACTGTCCTGTTGTTGTTCGTCATCTTCTGTTTTCTGCTCTTCATCCCTTCACTCTTGTTCATGACCTTCCTCTGCTTGTTGTCTACTCCCTTCTCCTTATTCCTGCTGTCTTGACTGTTTAGTGGTAATTTTGAGCCTTCTAGGAGTAGGCCTGCTAGACAAAGGTATAGGGCGATGAACAAGCTGAGTAGGAGATATATGGACAGGAGGAACAGTAGAGAAATTTGGGTGACTGATCAATACATCCCATGGAACCTCTTTCTTCTCTAGCTGGTGTAGGATGATAATTTTGATCAGAGAATGATGGAAAAGGGAAGGTATTTGCAGAGGTGGGGCCTTCTTCTAGACTGTGGATGCCATCTTCTCAATGCTCTTGTATAAAAAGTAAGGGAGATTTAGCTGCCTGGTTCTAGTGAAATGCATCAATAGTCGGACATGGTAGGCATAAACTCGAGCAAATCTCCCTTCACAAGTAAAATACTTCATTATGACCTTCATTAGAGGAGCGTAGCTGTCAAGAACATAAGAGAAAGGAAAAATGGTAGTGCATGTATCTCTGTACTCGGGCTTGATGAAAGGCTTATAGTCATTCAAATCTAGATGGGCCTGCTTGAACCATTTCTTGCCATGATATGGAATTCTGGTGGCTTTGGACACTGATCTCGGAGAAAACTTGAAATCAAGGTCTGCTACCTAGAAATGCTTGTTCTGGAACCTCCGGGCGCATAGGTGTGTCAATGGTGAGAAACTTTTGACCTCCTGTATCTTCTGGCAGAAATCTAGACATCCTACTTCATGGAAGTTGAAGAGGATGGATGGATGAGCATTAACCTCCTCTGTAGAGATTGGCTCATATCTTTTATGCGAACCACTTCTGCTGTCTTGCCTTGGAGGCATTTTGACCTAAATGTGCTTTTGAAGAAACAAACAGCCTCACTATCTATAAACTGCCTTCTTGGAGCCAAACTGTGTCAATTCACCGTTTAGATAGTGAAACAATGTATTTGGATGATTTCAACCAGTTTCCTTACAATGCAAAACCCCTGCTCTTTCAACAAGTGGCCTGTCCACCTTTAAAGTATCTCAACTAGCAGAATTTCCAATAAGATACCATACAGTGAAAGGAGACAAACTATTAGGTAAATTTTCTGTGTAAAGTGTCAAGAAATTACCTTGTTCTTGTGAAGTTTGGAGGTCAAAAACACATTTTTATCTTTGTCCAAAGGTAGACTTTCCAATCATTGCAAAACCTGCCCTTCCTAGTGTGCCAATTACTCAACAAACTTATGTCTTATGCAATCAACCCTTAGTGTAATCAGACAGTCAATGTCACAGTCCTGGAACAAAGATAACAGAGTTTAAAAAGCTCCAAAAGTTTTAAGCAGAGGCTGTAGGAGTTTTCTCTTTTCAAAAGAATCAAGGCCCCTTATCAATGTAACCCTTGCCTTTGTAGAAAAAACCTTTACTCTATATGAACATCCACTTATCAAATAGGCTTGAAGAACAAAAGACAGTCAAGCAACATACACAGTGAAAACTGTCTTTTCTGTGAGAACTAGGAGCAACTTTGCCCTGTAGGTTTCAACCAATAAACTGCTCTTTGACAAAAACCCTTTTTTCTTATTACACTTCACTATTCTCTATTGGTATGTCACTCCATCAAACAAAATTACACCACATACATATTCAACCTCCAGTGTGGGCATACAGTCAATCTCTCTGTTATGGAACAAGGTGACATAGTTTTTGAAGAATGGTTTAAAAGTTCAACAAAGCCTGTAGCAGTTTATCTTGTCAAATAGTTAAAGCAACCTTATCAATGTGAAACCCTTGCCTTTGTAGAAAAAACCTTTACTCCATCTGAATATCAATGGTGTGTAGATTTTTCCTTTAATAAAACCTTTAAAAATATGCCACGGTTCCTTAGGCTTCTCTGAGTATCTGCTTTCACTAGGTTCCAGTATCTTAAGACATGTAATGATCTTTTTGCATATTTGTAAACTTGTTTGGAGTACCCTTTCTGTTGAAGAAAAACTTAACTGCCACTTCAGCACCCCTTTTATACTTCTGATTCTTTAAGGGCATAGCTGCCTCTGTCATTTGAAAGAAGGTGGCCTATCTTTTTAACTTGATTTGACATTCTCTGCATGTAGGTGTTTCATCAGTCTTTTCTTCCACTATAGGTGTCAAACTTGCTGCAGTTTTTCATAGTTTGCCATGGTATTTTATTTAAGAAGGGCACCTTTTCACTACACTCCTCTGCTCAAAACATATTATATAATATCTCTGTCCATTGAATAATGAAAACCTATTTTTTCCTTGAACTTTCTAAAACACTGACAGTCTATCAAAACACCTCCTTTGCCTATGATGAACAATAGTTCCAAAGGTGATGTCTCTTGGTAGTAAAACTCAAATTTCCCTTGCCAGCTGATTTTATTTCCATGCTTTTCAAAGTTTTCAAAACTCAGATCATAACTTGTGGATAAAGATGTCCTTTGAAACTTTGACTGTTTTCTTACTTAGAGGAGGAAATGTCTCTTTTTGGAGCAGTGGCATTTAGATTTTGCCTTTGATGATTTCCAGAACCTGAAACACTGTGCCAAAGCTCTTTTTTGTACTTGATGAGCTTGTATACCTGTTTTCAAGAGACAAACTAGATCAAATACATTTTTGCTCTGGGTATCATACTATAATATTTTCTGCAATGTAAATCTAATTAGGTGATAGGTGTTGCTTGACTGTAGATGCAACTATTAGGTGTCTTTGAATTTTCTTCTTTGACTGTGGGTAGAAGACAAAAGAGAAGATGATACATCAGAGTTAGAAAGTGAAACAAGGAGGGCTGCCCTTTTGTTTCCTGTGAAGGAGGTTTTCACTGTCTCATTGCACTGCTCTTTGTTGAGGGGTAACTGAAATGCCACCATTTGCCTTGGTCAACTTATGATAAGTTATTTGAAATATAATCTCTGTCAGTAGGGAAATTAGCACTCTTTGAAAAACAAACATCCTTTCTTCTGCTCACAGACACCGAGGCTCCTTTTGGCCACTTTCTTCTAATTGAGTTCTGAAAACACCAACTGCTGTATCTGAAGAGAAAATATCTGTCTTTGTGGCGGAGTGTAACTTGCATGTACTACTTTCCTACCTCTTCTTCATGTTCATCCAGAAACCACGGACTGTACTTCACACTTCAACAGGAACAAAAGAACACACAGGGGTCTTTTCATTGAAGTATTTTCCTATTTAAGACTGATTAAAACTATTCATATTAACACCCCTGTAGAGATATTTGTTATGATAGATTTGATTAAGGAGTCCTTTTTGATGCGCCCTGATGATGACTGAAACCTCAACTGATTTTCTTTACAAAACCACACACTCTGTCTTCTCTTGTTTTGCACATTTCAGATCTTAGCACTGTTATAATTATCATTTATACTCAGAAACCTAGAGTCACTATTTTACTGTCTAGTAAAAAGAAAGCTTGTGCTTTTTCAATCCTTAAAATCAATATTGGCCAGCGCCCTCTGCTTGTAGATGAAGGAGGCGCTTTAACGCTTTTCTTGTAGATAAAGGAGGTTCTTGGCCATGACAAATTACCAGTCTGTTTGATAGTGATGTCTTTCCTCTACTGTGATTTCATGCTGAAAGGAAGCTGCAAGGTCTTGATGAGTAACTTTATGTCTTGCAGATATACCTTAGGCTCATGTTTACATTGAGAAGCAGTTGTTATTCTAAATGTAGATTCAAGAAATTTCTTCTGAGATGATGTTATATTTCCTGTCTTTGCAAAATCCATAAAACACTGTAAAAACACCTAATAATCAGCTTGAGACTTTGGTCTATGCAGTGCTGAGACTTAGGGGTGTGTAAGTGGTGCGACTTAGGACTGTAATCAATTTCATTTGCAGAGTGGGAGGTCTGTTATGATTGGATTGTATCAGATGGAGGTTTCATTGGCATTTTGATGGTTGACAAGGGTAAAATGACTTAAAGCGCCACTTCCTAACTTAGGGGGAGGCTTTTGAAACATACATTGGATTGTACTTTTAGAGCTGATAGGTAGACCAGTAGGGCTAAAACTTTGAAAGGATAGTGATAATGAGTTTTAACTTTGACATGGGCGAACTGAAAAGTAGGAGGGCGAAAAAAGTTTTATGAGGGTTTTCTAGATGACAAATTGACATATGGAGATCAGCTTCTAGAAAACTCAGCTATGGATCTAGTCATTACTAACAAGTGAAAAATACTTATGACTAACAATATGATGATACCTGATATCAATATGTTTAGATCTATCATGAAACACATGATTAACTGAGAGTTTCATGCAACTCTGATTATCACAATGTATCACCCTGGGATCTAGATGTGAACCGAACAAACCAACCAGGATCTTCCTCATCCAGATAACCTCACATGCAGCTTCACTTGCTACCATGTATTCTGCTTCCGCTGAACTGAGTGCCATAGATCTTTGTTTCCTTCTTTACCAAGAAACTGTCGTAGATCCGATACTGAAAATACCATTGATGTACTCTTTCTGTCTATTGGGCTTCCTGCCCAATTTGCATCCGTGAAGCCATAAAACTTCAATTCATCCATCTGTCTGTACCATAAACCATACTTAGATGTGCCCCTGAGATATCTCAGGACATGCTTGCCTACCTTCCAAAAGAGCTTGGTAGGCTTAACCATCGCTTGTGAAAGCTGGTTTAGCGCATAGCATTTGTCCGGTCTTGTATTGAATAAATACATGAGCGAACCCACCAACTCTCGATAAATAGTGGCATCCAATACCTCTGACGATGTAGCATCCTATTTTTTCCAATTTCCTGGAAGAGGAGTGTCAATAGGCTTGCAGCCTTGCATGTGAAACTTCTCCAGTATCTTGGGCATACTTGCCTTGAGACACAAACAGTTCACCTTCCCGCTGCCATATTTCCAATCCAAGAAAATAATGAAGGAGGCCCAAATCCTTCATCTCAAACTCCTTTGCAAGATATGCCTTGCATGAGTGTATCAACTGCTCATCACCTATTAGTATTAAATCATCAACATAAAGTAAAATGATTAAAATCTTAACCTCCACCACAATGTGGTACAGTTTTGCATCCGCCTCACTCTTATTGAAGCCAAGTCTAGTGAAATAGTTGTCGATCTGAGTGTACCAAGCACGAGGTGCTCGTTTCAGCCCATACATTGCTCTTTTGAGCCTACACACATGCGACTTGATGCTGAAGATCTCAAATCCTTCAAGCTGCTCAATTTACACCTCTTCCTCAATGATCCCATTAAGGAACGCAATCCTCATATCCATCTGATGAATGTGCCAACCCATCTGCGCTTAGAGAGCAAGGATGGTCCGTATGGAAGAATACCGTGCAACAGGTGCAAAGGTTTCTTCATAGTCAATCCCCTCAATCTGTGAGAAGCCCCGGGAAACATATATTTCCTTATAATTCTCAACACTCCCATCAACAGATTTCTTTACCTTGTAGATCCATCTTAATCCTACAACTGATTTTCCCACTGGCCTTGGAAAAATCTCCCAAGCACTATTTCTAACAATGGAGTCATACTCTTCCACCATGGCATCTACCCATGTGGGCTCTTGCACTTCTTCTTTGAAATAATATGGCTCTGTCATGATACACTCGCTCATAATATCCATGTATCCAGTAAATCGGTCAGGTGACTGTCTCTGTCTGCGTTGTGATGTAGGAACTCCTACATTTTGTGCCGCATCAAGCTTCAGTCTCTCAGCTTCTGTGGTATGCTTTCTGCCTTGTCTGATGTTTGGTTCTACATGAGTGGACTCCTCCACTCCATGGATCCCCTCTTGTGGCTAATTCACATCCGGAGGCTCATCTTTCGGAACAAGAAATTCCTTCACTACATGCAAGTCTAGCTCCCTCTCAAGCATAGCTTGTGCAGCACCCACGATCATTCTGTTCTTCCTCTCCGCGACCGCATTCTGTTGTGGGTTATGAGGTGCTATGAGTTCTCCTCGAATTCATTCTTTGCTACAGAGGTCTTTGAATTCACCCGAGATGTATTCACCACCATTATCACTCTGTAGAGCTTTCACTTGCTTCCCCGACTCATTCTCCACTAATGCCTTGAACTCATATAACTTTGAGAACGTTTCACTCTTCTTCTACATGATGAAGATCCAGCATCTACGATAATAATAATCAACAAATATAACATAATACCTGTTTTTATCTCTTGAAGCAACCAAGAAAGGTCCACACACGTCTGTGTGAATTCTCTCCAGGATCACCGAAGCACAGTTATCCTTCTCATGAAAGGTGGTCTTCACAAAATTACCCATAGTACATCCCTTGCACTAATCTAACTATGCAAGATTACCCTTGGGAATTCCAGTAGAAATTTTCTTCACAATCTTCAAAGCGCTATGATGAAGATGGCCCAATCTCTTGTGCCATAATTCGCCCTCATCCTGGCTCACCACTTATTCTGCTTTGCCCACCATTTCAGCACAGCCGTCTACCTCCATATTGTAGATATTATTAATTCAAACCCTATATTCTTGGTTTGACTCATTGTTTTATATCGAAGGAAGGCGTTTCCCTCACTGAAAACAACATCATAACCCGTGTCTTCCAGCATTGTGACTGAGACCAAGTTCTTCTTTAGACCTGGAACATGCCTAACATTCTTCAACAAGAATGGATTACCAGACTTCCTCTTAACGGTAATGGTCCCAATTCCAGTCGCACTGTACCAACCATCATCACCCATCTCTATATGCATCTGGAGGTCCTTCTCCTCCAAGTCACTAAACAACTCTTTGTCTCCTGTCATATGGAAAGATGCACCACTATCAAGATACCACACCGATCCCATGCAGCTTGAAACCAAGCAAGAGATCAAGGAGAAATCAAGCTAAAATTCTGAGGCTAAGGTTTCTCTAGCTGCAGATCCAGCAACCTTCTTGTTCTTCTTCTTTTGTGGACAGTTAGTGGTGAAATGTCCATGTTCGTGATAGTGAAAACACTTCACTTTGGACAAATCCTGCTTCTTGTCTTTAGCATTGGATTTTGAAGGATGTCTCTTCCCCTTCCATTTAATTTATTTGGTAGCCAAATAAAAATTACCTTCATCTTCATTCTTCAATGCAGATCCATCCCTAGTACCTCGCCTTATCTCCTCCTGCACAAGATCCGACCAAAGTCGCTCCCATCCCGGCAATTTCTCCCGTCCGTTGATAGAGTCTTCGTAGCTATGAAAAATCTTCAGAAGCCCAAGGAGAGCCAAGCTCACCAAGTATTCATCATCAACAGTAACCCCCACACTTCCCAGTTCATCCTTGCAGTGGACAAACTTCATGAGGTATTTTGGAATACTGTCGCCTTTCTCCATTTTTATTTTTCTGAGCTTGTCTTTAAGCGCCAACTTCCTCTGGTCACTTCTGCTTTCGAACAAGTTTTTAAAAGCTCACCACATTAAGAATGGAGTGGCTTTCCCGTGAAGGCTAGACACAATATGTTCCTTCACACCTTCCAACAGAATCCTCGTCGTCTTTGTTGTCTTCTTTTGCCATGCGTCAAGTAATGCAGCATCGCTAGATCCCGGCTTAGGAACATCACTATCGATGAACTCCTTTAGCCCATTATGCTCCAGCACTTCCTCCATCCTATCCTTCCAGGCTATTTAAATTTAGCTCCCATCAAGGTAATACTCGAATCTCAACCCGTTGAAAGACATTTCAATGTATACTCAACTTCTACACCAAGAATCTTCTGTAGCAAATTCGAATTGTCCACCAACACAAAATCACTTCACAATTGCAATATTTAATCAACAATGCTCTGATACCATGTATAAATTATATGCACTAATCATGCATATGTCCTTGATTCACCTGATCTCATAGTATTTAACTTTATGCAAAATATTGAATCAATTCCACTTGTTAATCTTTTGCGGAAAAATTAATTGCACACACATGTGAAGCATAAACAAAAATAATCAATCGCACATAACACAATTTTTAACCGGGAAAGCCTGAAGCTGAAAACCCCAAATATATATTATATATCATGTAATCATATGAAAATCCTCATACAAATCTTATCAATCTCTCAATACAATACAATCGTCATACACTAATCAGGAACAATCTTGCATATCCATGCACTGATCTTGCCCTCCTGCTAGCCTACCTCCACTACGCAATCCCTGCTAAAGAATAGCTCTAAATGAATTCAAATTACACTTGCCTTGACTACAAAATCGTCATTGGAAACTCCAATGTGTGTGTGATGTAATCAATGCATCACTATATTCACAACATATAGTCTATATTTCCCTTTCACCTATCTCTCCACTGGGTCTCCACTAAAACTACAATGCACTGTAGTTAAATGTTGTATTGTTCATTTGATTAATGAGTTATTATTTGTGAATTAATTAAATAATTAATTCACTCCACTCTCACTAGTGTATCATTCATTTAGATTAGATACAACTAGCTCAACTGAGTCTAACTGAGTTAAATTGAATACAACTCTATAACTACTTCTTCCAACTATGTCATTACTTTGCCACTTGAGTTCTAAATGAGTCCTCCATGCATCAGCTCCAGTAAACCCTTGGGAATTGTGTAATTCCCTTAGTCCACTGATGTGCCACATCTATGCATTGAAACAAATTGCTCCAAGAGAATAAGTTGTTCTTTAGTGTCTGATTATTATTAAGAGATAATAATAATCAACATGCATCTATTTTTGGATCAACAATCTATAAATAGATTTCGTCCAATATTCTAAAAATAGAATTTCATATATTTTTCCAAATTGATCAACCATCCACAAATAACATCCTACAACTTCTGAAATATGATCATCATGTCTAAAAATAGACATAGTCTAAAAATATACTTGCGCCAAAAATAGCCTGTGGGCCCACTTAATGAAGGTGACTCCTTTCACTAAGCTCATCATCTTGGTGAATCTCAACAGAGACCTTGAACATGAAAGAAGAGGTTAGGGAGAAGGATCATCATCATATGACTAGGAGCACACACCCTATCTATTTCAGAAGGCTGATGCACAAAATAGGCAGACTGATTTCTGCAGTGACAACAAGGACAAATAATTCCACTCATATATGCAGTCTACTCTCACTAGAAAATTTGGCGGAAATTCCGATGGCCAATTCATCACTATTCCGACACATAGTCATCGCAAGAGCGACAGTTCAAGGGCGGGCAAAACGTGGTTTACCATACCGTCGCAGTTTCGACGTAATTAAAAAGTGTCACACTATCGATACTTTTTCCGTCGCTTCCAAACAAGCGTCACTCTTTTGACATTTCCCAATCTGTCGCACTTCCGACCTTCGTAAACTGTCGAACTTCCGACGAAATGTGGTTCGACGTTTTGAACGTCGCTCTTCCGACGTCTCTAAACTGTCACAATTACGACGAAATGTGGTCCGAAATTTTGAACGTCGCTCTTCCGACGTTTTTAAATTGTCGCAATTCCGACGCAATGTGGTCCGACGTTTCGGACGTCACTCTTCTGACGGTTGTAAAATGTCACAATTTTGATGAAATGTGGTCCGACGTTTTGGACGTCGCTCTTCCAAAGTTTGTAAACTGTCGCAATTCCGACGAAATGTGGTCCGACGTTTTGAACGTCACTCATCCAACATTTTTATACTGTCGCTCTTCCGATGTTTCTAATCTGTCGCAATTCCGATGCTTATAAGGCATTGGTATAGTGACGACAGGTTCAATTTAAAAAAAAAAAATGAAACTTTAAAAGAGGAAAAACGTTGTGAATATATTATATGAAGTAAAACAGTCCATGAAGTCATTACATTTTCACATCTGAAGATTGGAACCCAAATATCCATCCAGAAAAGTGGAAGTCCCACCCCAGATAATGATAGAAAAATACCCCATGTCACATATAGGGACATGATATAAAACCCAGTAACGGTCCACATGGAGATTATCAACAATCTGAGAAAGCATCCAAATATGCCCGAGGCATCTATAAGAAAGTGAACTAGCATTATGTAGAATAGTAAAGCAACAGAAAGAGTATCGACGTCCATTGTTCCAAATAAAAATAAAAGTACCCAAAATCCTTGAACAGAGAAAAACGCTAATCATGTGAGGAGTGTGATATGTCCAAAATATAAAAATACCATGAGACCATATCAATAAACCAACAACATAGACCAGCATAGCTAGTTTTGAAGGCAGAGTGATAAACATTAATAATTTTTTTTTCACAAGAGAAAAAACATTGTTTTGAATATATTATATGAAGTAAAACAGTCCATGAAATCATTACATTTTCACATCTGAAGATTGGAACCCAAATATCCATCCAGAAAAGTGGAAGTCCCACCCCAGACAGTGATAGAAAAATACCCCATGTCACATATAGGGACTTGATATAAAACCTAGTAACAGTCCATATGGAGATTATCGAAAAATCTGAGAAAGCATCCAAATATGCCAGAGGCATCTATAAGAAAATGAAATAGCAGTATGTAGAATAGTAAGACAATAGATAGAGTACCGATGTCCATTGTTCAAAATACAAATTAATGTACCCAAAATCCTTGAACAGAGAAAAACGCTAATCATGTGAGGAGTGTGATATGTCCAAAATATAAAAATACCATGAGACCATATCAATAAACCAGCAACATAGACCAACATCGCTAGTTTTGAAGGCAGAGAGATAAACATTAATCATTTTTTTTTTCACAAGAGAAAAAACATTGTTTTGAATATATTATATGAAGTAAAACAGTCCATGAAGTCATTACCTTTTCCCATCTGAAGATTGGAACCCAAATATCCATCCAGAAATGTGGAAGTCCCACCACAGACAGTGATAGAAAAATACCCCATGTCACATACAGGGACTTGATATAAAACCCAGTAATGGTCCACATGGAGATTATCGATAATCTGAGAAAGCATCCAAATATGCCCAAGGCATCTATAAGAAAGTGAAATAGCAGAATGTAGAATAGTAAAGAAACAGATAGAGTACCGACGTCCATTGTTCCAAATACAAATTAAAGTACCCAAAATCCTTGAACAGAGAAAAACGCTAATCATGTGAGGAGTGTGATATGTCCAAAATATAAAAAGACCATCAGACCATATCAATAAACCAACATCGCTAGTTTTGAAGGCAGAGTGATAAACATTAATCATTTTTTTTTCACGAGAGAAAAAATGTTGTTTTGAATATATTATATGAAGTAAAACAGTCCATGAAGTCATTACATTTTCACATCTGAAGATTGGAACCCAAATATCCATCCAGAAAAGTGGAAGTCCCACCCCAGACAATGATAGAAAAATACCCCCTGTCACATACAGGGACATGATATAAAACCCAGTAACGGTCCACATGGAGATTATCGACAAATCTGAGAAAGCATCCAAATATGCCCGAGGCATCTATAAGAAAGTGAAATAGCAGTATGTAGAATAGTAAAGCAATAGATAGAGTACCGACGTCCATTGTTCCAATTCCAACGCAATTCCGACGCAATGTGGTCCGACGTTTTGGACGTCAGCATTTATTTACTTCTGCAATTGCAAAGCAAAAGCAGTTTCAAAGGCTACCTGACTAATCTTCAGGCTCCGTCTGTAGTTAATAAAATAAACAATAGTAACAATGAAATTATTCAGGTCCCCAGTGGAGTCGCCACTATGTTATCACTCGGATTTTCCTTGAAGTTGTTGAAAGAGGAAAGGGGTCCAAGGTAACCACAAACCAATCTTTTAGGTACAGAATCTAGCCAATCTGTACCCAAAGAGGGCTCTCTCTATAAAATTTAGCTTTGTTTTAGAAAATTTAGGCTAGTTATAAAGTCCAGGGGTTTTATTTGAATTTGGGTAGTGGAATTCGATAGCTAAGGGCAAGATTGAGTAATTCAGGCCATTGGGCAATGGAGTAAAAAAAAATGGCTTCACTGGATTAAGTTTATCAACGAAAGATGGTTTTACAGGGCAAGATAGTCAAACATGGAAACAATTATAAATATTAAAAGAATGAAATGGATTTAAAATGGATGAAAGGCAATTAAGAATCTTTCAACACATTCAAAGAGAGAAAAATGAGTGATTATCAATAAAGAGCATTTAAGTATTCTTTACTAAATAATCAAAATTCTTAAACTAGTAAAACAGGAGCAATTAAGAATTCACTGTTTATAACTAGTTTAGAAGAAAACATTTAGAATAATAATGATTAAAACTAGATTACACTTAAGTACCTTCTGATTTAATCCTTTTTCATTAATTATTTAGAAATGAAACACAGTGATATAATAAACATATATAAAAACTTAAAACACATGATAGGAATGACTTATTGATCCGTAGTTTGACACATGAATCCTGTAAAAAGTCTCTAGCATCAATTCATCATCCAGCAAGCCACAAAGAAATTTCTCCAACAATACTTTATTCCGAAAAATTCAATGTTACTGCAAAGTATATGAATCCACACTTACTACTCCAATTGATGGAGTATTTATACAAAAAATCATACAAAATATCTCATAACAAATTGAGATATTATCTAGGATAACTAATAAGTATTTTACAACAATATAGAGACAGATGGTCTCGTAGATAAGAAAAATGATAACTGATGTTGTGTTGTTTCCTTCTTTTAAGAATGTGTTGGAGGTAGGCCCTATATCTTGGCTTACTGTTGTCCTCTTCAATAATTCTATGTTGATTATTTCGTTTCACTGATACTCTTTAACTGCCCTAATACTCTTTTACCTTTGTTCATCCTTTTATCCTTTTTATCATGATATACTATGGTAAATAGGAAAAAATTTATGTAAGGATAATTTTTTACAAAAGTTCCATCATTTCTTCCCACCATTGAACTTTTGGCACTCTGGTCCTTTTCAAATTTCTTAGTGTTTCATCAGCCTCAGTATATCTGAAGAAATTAGGCTGATTTTGGAACAAATGATTTACTTCATGCGCAAGATAAAATAAATTCTCCAATCTGTCATGAAGGTTTTTCCCTATAGGCAATGCTTCTGTTGATGAACTGGTTGATGAACTAGCTTGATTATCAGCATATTTGTCCAATTTTTCAACATAACTATCAAGGTCCATTAGCTTATCTTCTGTGACTATAGGACTGGGCAATCCTCTATTTAAAAAAATATAAAATATTTCTCTAAAGGAAATGATTTCTTCTTGCATATCTAAGCACCTTCGCTCTAAATTATGTACCAGAGTTCTTTTAGTAAAAACTCTCTTTATTTCCAGAATTGTTCCGGTTTTGTCCTGAATACCAATTTATGGAAGTTGATTCTTAGTCTCAGTATTCAAAAAATGTATAAGTCTATTGGCCTCTTCTGGCATATTTCCCAACTCTTGTCTTGATCTCTCAATCTCATCCAGAGCCAATTTAACTAAGTTATTCTGTTCATCCATTATTTGAATCATGGAAAATTTTAGGGGCTAATATTCGCAGGTGGGCTAATTTTTCATGGTTTTTCCAAAAAAAAGATTCGCCAATTTCCATTTTTTTATAAAAATGATTCGCCCAAATTTTACAGTATAAAATTATTTTACGTTGAAAATCGTCAAAATTATATACACAATATATATAATATCATTATAAATTTGAAAATTTTTATAAATACATCAATAAACATTTTATAGTTTTCATATTAGGGACTAGTGAGATTCGCCAATTTTTTAAACTTCAAGATAATTTTCCATCCTTAAAATTATCCCTGATTTGAATTGAGGACCAAACATCCTTTATTGATTGAATGATATTATCCCAAAGAATTTCATTTATTTCTTTTAAAGGTTTCTCCAATGTGATATCCTTTTCCAATGCTTTGATTGCTTTTTCTAATTTGTTCACTTCTCTTGTTTTATCAGCAACACTCATTTTTGAAAGATCATATTTATGTTCTAGAGTGGCCAATTGTTCCTTTGTTTTGTGAAGCTCTATGGCCTGAAGTTTCATATCTTCCATTGAATTTTTTAATTCATCAGTGTTCAAATTTGTAGTGTTGCTCTGTGACAATTCTCCTCGCTGACCTGTTGTTGTTGTACCTGTCACTACTCCTGCTGTAGATACTGGAATATTTGCCTGCTTATCATTTAATGCATTCTCAAGCTCTTTTTCAGTTGCAGTAAGTTGCACATTCAATTTTAAGAGAAAATCCATTAGTTCTTCCTCAGAATTTTGTTTGATGATTTCTGCAGTCTGTGGATGTCTTGAGGCTGGTAACTTTAATTGTTTTCTCAGAGCTGCAATATCATCATATTTTCTCTTGATCAAAGCTTCAATACCTTTCACATACTTAGGATTATGACCTAAACCAATGATTATTTCCTCTAAATTTTTTATTCTATTATCCTTAGCCTGGGAGGAGACTTTTTCAAGCTGCAACTGTGTATTAGTATTATCCAAAGAATCTTGCAACTTATCGGTCATCATTGATTTATTCCTCGGAGTAGAATAAATCATCTCACCTATTTGCTTGTGTAGCTCAATTTGATCTAAAGGATGGATATCCTTTGCTAAGACTTCAAAATTAGTCCTAACATAATCTGCAGCTGTCTGAGGCTACTGCACCTTGGGCTTCAAATGGCTCATTAACATCTTACCCTATTGGATGTCATAAGCTGACATCAATCTTTCTTGATTTTTTGGAGCCATCTTCAAATATTGGTTGTACACTTGAAGTATAAGTGGATCGTTCCTGGCCTTTATATTGATGAATGTTCTTTTGATGTCCCAGACAGTTTTTACTGGAGGTTTGAAAGAAGATATTTCTACACTTTGTTGCCTCTGTATTTCCTGTTTTTGAAAATTAGTGGATGTCCCACTACCTGTACCTGTTTGTTGACTGTCTTCTCTTCCCTGGCTGTCAGGGATTTCCTAAAATGATTCATCTTCTGGAAGGGGAGTTAATTTTTGCCTTTTAACATCTTTTTGTTCAGAAGAGCCACCAATAGGAGTAGTTGTTTCAACCTCTCTCTCTTTTCCCTTTTCTATATTCAGAGGAGTTTGTAAAATAGAAATTTCTGGCTCATTGATCTGAGTAGGAGGAATTTGTCCTTGATCTTTTTCTTTAGAAGTCTCTGGTTGCTCTGTCATTATGAATTTTTCAATTATTTGTATATCAGGCTCCTTTTCTTTTCCTTTAGATTCTATTGCTACTGTAATAATCTCCTAAAAATTTTGTTGTAAAGTCCTGGCTGAAGAAGATCCCTACACCTATCCAAAAGATTCTAGGTCAAGTATCTTTTCAAGATCTTTCATTACATTTTCAACATTGACCTGCTCAATATCTTTTTCAACCAATGTCCCTTCTGTCCATTCATCCATATTAGAATATTGTTCTATTTTTGGGATTCTTTGATGGATGTATGGTGACAATTTATTTTTCATTCTTCTATCACAGATAAGGTTGTTTGGATCATAAGGCACCCAGTAGAAACTCTTTTATAGTCTGAGATAGTCTTCTAAAATCCTTTCGGCTTCCTTTCCAGCTTCCCTAGAGTTATAAATGAAGGGACCTAATTGGCTCTTGATCCTGAGTTGAGCCTTTTTCTTTGCATTGTAAAAATGAATTATATCTGAATTATTCATCTGCCTGAAATATTCTAATGCAAAGAGTCTCATTGGGACATACTTGGGCAGTTTGAATGGGCATAATTCACCTCCATATATCTTGATCTCTGTGTAGTTTTGATATAGGTACCAGTCACCTATCTTGTACTGCTTTGAGAGTTGAAGGATTTTCTTGATTTCATTGTTAATTCTAGGAGGAGAGACTCCTGTCAACAAGGTAGTTGCAGGATGAACAAAAAGGTCGACAAAATCATTATAGGAATAAGGAGAATCAGAGGAATTGTGAGTAATGGCAGACCAAAAGATGACTGACCTAGGATTCCCTTTGGCATCAAGTTTCTTAACATAAAAAGGGAAATTTTATGACTAAAAGTAAATCATGAGATGATATATGACAGAAGAATACTTAAATACTCTCTCATTCTCAAATCTCATGAACTGATCATGGATTTTGTCAGCAATATAAGATGCAAAATTGTACTTGACAGCAGGAGGCTGTCCAGGGGTAAAAATGGATAACAATACTAGGGTTAACTGATCAACATACTCACTAGTATTGAATCCCATTATGGAATATATCATGTTTAAAATAAGTCTACCCTCATCAGTAAAGAAAGTAAAACCATAAGGGGGAGGGTTTTTAGGTTGATGCTCTAGTAACATGAAGGTTTGGCATAGGCGGTTTAACTCTTCATTGGATAAATTAATAGATTTCTCAAGTAATTCAGCCATGGACAAGGGAGTGAGAGCTTGACCAGGTTGGAATTGTAGCATTTCATTTATGGACTGAGGAGTTATTGGGAAAAGGACATTTTGACTTGGGGATAAAACTGCTCGTTGGTTGGGATCATAATTTGCGTAGCAATAATGGATTAACTCAGGAAAAATATGGACTGAGGGGAGAAGGTACATAGGAAGATTTGATTCCCAAAGTCCAAAGATATCAGAACCATTCAAATAATTGTCTCTGCAGTGGAAAAATATTCGAAGAGGATTCTCACTGAGAAGCAAGTCCTTAATTTGAAAATCGATATCGGCTAAAGGCAAATAGTCCAAGTCCTTGGCAGGGGCATTGATGGGCATGACATTAAGAGCTACAGGAACTTCCATTTCTGGTTCTTATGGATTCAAAAATGGAATTTCAGGGTTTTTGTGGAAAAGGGGCACAATTACCAGTTTTGGGAATATAATTGTAGTTCTAGGAACGAAAAATACCAAACTAAACTTCTTTTCAGACCTTAGTGTAGAATTAAAACTAAAACCAGGATTTTTTACAGTGTTTAGCGGGGAATTGGAATAAATACATGTTTACGAGAAATGAAACGTGTTTAAACAAGTGCTGGTTATGACAGAAGAACCATGAAATACTCGGCTTCAATTCTCTTCAGCAAGGTAACGGTCAGCAAGCGTTAACAGTTGGTTTTTGAATTTTGTTGCATGGAAGACTGGCTAGCGCACGGAACAATGAAAATGACGCAGACGCAATTTGTTTTATTTACAAAGTAAAAAGGGTGGCTGGTTTTGATTGATGACGTCAGCATGTACGATGGTTTTGTCACAGAGGGATAGGAGCAGATCTTTGTTTGGGCCGCTCGCGCAATGGAAATCCAGACCCGAAAAATATTAGGGCGAAGTTGATAAGAAATTCGCGTCACAACTCTCCCTCCGTACGCCAGCCCAACTTCAGACCTGAAAAAGATTAGGGCAGAATTCATTTGGTTTTCGCATCACAAAATTGGCCGACGTCAGCAGGCTATTTTGGAACGCGAATTTGGTTTGAATTATGGTTTATCGCCGTTTGAAGTCCGACGGGCTCGACTTAAGAACAATTTTGTTTGATCCCATCTTATAAAATGTGTGTTGGTTTTCTTTGATAATACACATATTTATAATAAATCATGGGAATACCACACTAGTAAACATGTGGAAAAGTTATATAAATTATTGAGAACAATCATTTTTATGTAAAAATATCCAAATGTGCTTTTGGAAAATAAGAATTCGAGTATTTGGTTCATATTGTTTTAAAGGAAGGAGTGAAGTTGGAGCCTCAAAAGATGCAAGCTATTACAAAATGACCTATTCCTAAGAAAATCAAGGTTATTAGAAGATTTTTTAGACTTACATGATATTATTGATCATTTGTTAAGAATTATGCATGGATTTCAAGTCCACTCACATATCTCTTGAAGAAAATATCATTTATATGGAATGATGAGGCTACTTTGACATTCTCTCTTTTAATGGATGCCATGTCTTCTACACCAACATAGGTTGCACCTACTTTTGGTAAAACATTCATAGTAGAGTGTGAGGCACTAGGACAAGGAATTTACGTAACATTAACACAATAAGGGATATCATTGGCTTTTTAAAGCAAGGAATTCAAAGAAAATATTTGGTGAAATCTACGTATGAAAAATAAATGGAAGAAATATTACATGCAATAAAAAATGGGGATAGTATATCATTGGGAGGTACTTTAAAGTCAAGATATACCATGATAGCATAAAGTATTTTTTGAAGCTATGATTTTCATTAGAAGATTAACAAAAATGAGGAAAAAAAATGCAAAGTTTTAATTTTGAGATAATCTGCAAAAAGGGTAAGGAAAATTTAGTACATGATGCTCTTTCTAAAATATAAGAGGCCTCAAATTTATATCCAATTACATTTTTTATTCCTAGGTGGCTAGAAGAAGCTTGCCATAATGGAAAAATGACAATAGTACTAAACAAAAACTAAAATTTATAAAGGATGGGATGAACTCTATGGAGCATTGGGAGTGAAAGAGAGATATACTTTGGTGCAAATGTATAATATTTTTATGCACGCAAGCATATTTGAATAAACAAATATTAAGGGAGTCCCATGTCTCTCTGATGGTAGGACACAGGGTTCCTTAAAACATCTCAAAGGATCAAAAAATATATTTTGGAAGGAATGAAGAAAGATATTCAAAATTTTGTAAGAGAAGGTCAGGTTTGCATAATAAATAAAAGAGAGATAGTAAAATCTCTGGGGTTACTTCAACCATTCCACATACATATTCAAAGACTAGAAGATATATCAATAGACTTTATTACAGGGTTACTGAAATATAAAGGTAAGTATTACATTTTTGTGGTCATTTATATAGACAAATTTTGTAGATTTTTTTTGTAGAGCTCAAAGTACATAAACAACAAGCCAAGTGGCAGAAGTGTCCGTGAAAGAAATTCATGGTCTTCATGGTTTTCCTAAAGTAATAGTAACAAGAAAATTTTGGAAATAATTATTTAATATGAGTGGAGAAACACTAGCTGCCATGAGTTCTACATATCAAACACAATCAAATGGTCAAACAAAAATAGTTAACAAATGTTTTTAAGGTTATCTACAATGTTACTCTTTAGAAAAGAAATATTAATGGATGAAGTGGGTTCCTCAAGGAAGAATGGTAATATGATACTATCATACTACCTATCACACATCTACTAAAATTTCCCCATTTAAGGCCCTTTGGATATCCAACTCCTAGTATCTCATAATTTTTGCAAGATAAGTCCAAAGTATAGGAAACAAAGTCACATATGGAAAATACTAAAGAAACTTTGAAATTATTATGGAAAACCTTCAAATGAAATGAAATATGATAAAACAACAAGGGGAACAATATTGAAGTGAAAGATAATTTGAGGAGGGTAATTGGGTATTTTTTAGATTATAGCATTATATGCAATCTTCATTCAAGAAAAAGAAGAATAAAGAATTAGCTCAAAAATGCAATGTGGAAAAAGTCAAAGTCGGGATTAAATCGGCAAGGGTCCAAAAGTTGAAATACTCGATAAAGTCGGGAGTTTTTTGAAAAAGTCGGCAAAAATTCGGCAAAACTAAAAAAATACAAAAATATTCATTTTTGGAAAAAATCCTGATTTTTTCAATAAAAATTAAAAAATTATTAAAGAAACTACCTCACTCAAGATTTTTTCGAAAAAGTCGGCAAAAAGTCGGGACTTCGAGGATAAAATCGTGACTCTTTCAGGGATGAAAAATTCGGCAAAAAGTCGGCCAATAAAGTCGGCTCCGAGAAAAATTCGGGATTTTTTCAAAAAGTCGGGACTTTTTGCCGACTTTTTCCACATTACAAAAATGTTATGGCCCTAAATAATTATTCATAGGATTGCACAAGTGGTATAGAAGTTATTTTTTCCTTCTTCTTGAATTCATAAGGTTTTTCATGTATCTTGCCTAAAAAAGGTTTTGGGAAAAAATATGCCAATGTAAATAGAACTTCCAAAATTAGATGAAGAATGAAAGTTGATTCTTGAACCACAAAAAGTTATAGATAAACATTCTGTATCTCTTTGACATATAACCATTATGAAGTACCTGATCAAGTGGAAGAATATTCCTCTAGAAGAAGGTACATGGTAAAATGATCAATTCGTGATGAAATACCCACGGCTAAAGGGTTCGTTTGAAGTTTTGACAAAGGTTTTGTTATATGTTTTATATAACGTGCGGCCGAATAGTTTTATTTTTTGTTAAGGTCCCACACAATGATCAAATTTGAAGGGCAGGTCCGAATTTCAATTGGAAGGGCATATATCTATGTCGCCCTTCCATAATGAAAATCTTTAAAAAAAAAAAAATCAATTGACCACAATAAATTATTTTTACATTTCATTTTCAGAAAGACAAAACAATCATTCTTTATATTAATAAAAAACTGTTATATATACAACAATGAAGAAGGCTCCATCTTTAATTTCTTAAATATCTCATTGGAAATGTCAACATAAGTCTTGAAGACACTATTATAAGAGTTTGGATACATACCACCAGGATATAGGAGATTCTTATGTGTCAGATTGTGTAATGCAATTTTGACTTTGTCTCACAAGGAGCAGCAGCATGGAGGTCTGGATTTTTCTTATAGAACTTTATTATTATTATTTGAAACATTTTTTATAGATATGAATACAACAGTGAAATTATGAGCATGGTGGAAAATTAGTCAAGCTCATGATGCCAAACCATGATGATGTAAGTTTGGAATTTAACATTTTTACATGTTAAAGACAAATAGTCAAAATCACTGACAACTTAGTATGCCATAATTAATAATCATTCCCTGTTCAATTTTGTTAATAGGTTTATGTCACACGATGATGCAGGGGCATTAGGCACTAGCCAGCAATGTAGGAGGTTTTGTCCACATGTTGTGGCTAGGAGGGTTCGAAAAAATTTGAGTTGTAACAGCTAGGTGTCAATACCTCAGCTGACTGTATTACTTAGACTAGTTAGAGTTGTAGGAGTCGAACAGTTTCAGTTAGTTGAATTATTATAATTAGACCTTTTGATTTCTAGAACGGTCCTCTCAGAGGAATCGAAGAGCCATATGTTATTTATATAAATTTTAATTCCTCGGATGAATAAAAGTAGAGAGGGAAGAGGAGACTAGAAAGGGGATTTTTGCAATAAACCTATGTGTGTGAACAATTGTTTCCAGTTAAATGATTTCCAAGCTTAGTTGCCATTGAATTATCTCGAAATGCTAATTGTGAAGAATTGTTTAACTGTGAGGCGATTGGGTATTGATAATTCCATTCTTCTGTCTTTGAATTCCCGTAAATTGTTGGATAACCATATGAACTCACCCCACCCGAAGGCAAGGTCAGTGTAGAGAACCCGGGTCGTGAACACTGTTCAAATATAAAAATCCCGCTTAATAAAGAGACAATATTGTTGTGCTTTCGGAACCTGACCTGAGGATTGGACATGATTTAACAAACAAAAGGATAGCGGAACCAGACTTGCACTCGTGGTCAAGCCCTCTACCAAAAGCATGAGCGCAATCATAAAAGTGGGTTGCCCATATTGCACTGCTTTTGCAGAGTAGGCGGTATTTCCTATTCGCGAGCGATTCCATATGGAATGCGACACGTGGGGAAGTGACCCCCGGAAAACCACTGTTTAACCCACGCCATCGCACGTTAAAGCCCGATGTTGGAAGCCGAGCAAAATTTCCAAGAGTCGTTGATTTGGAGAAGGGCCATCGGATGGTGGTCACACATCCAATTTCAGTTTTTTTGCGTCACACGATGATCTCTCTTCTCTGGCATTTACTTGTATTGAAGATCACTATTCTAGGAATAAGGAGTTATTTTCTCCAAAAATAACCGTAGCCAAACATTGACAATGCATCAAGGATATCTTTCTATGCTTCATAAGTACATATGTTCTACTTCTAAATCATGTCTTGGAAGTGGTTGTTTTGTTGGAAATTATTCACCAGTTGGTTTCATACCAAAGTCTTTTTCACATTTTCAGCATCCAATACATGAAAAAGATAATGGTTTAAAACAACATAAATATTTGAAATTTTGCAAGAATTGTCTGGCACACTTTGAATATGAATTTTTAAGTCAAGTGCATGATTCTATATAGGATCAAGTGTCATTTTGAATACCAAATGTTTCACAAGAAACTTCTCAACATGCTACCCTGCAGTAAGGATTAAATGACAATATTGCATCAACTATTTCCATAATAAAAGTGCACCTCGGCCATAAGAATAAACAACTACAAATGTTGTAGATCTAACAAGAGCACACAATAAAATGTATTCCACAAGGCTAATACTGTATGAAAAATGAAAAGGAGTTTGCAACCAAAAATACCTTAGGTAACTAATTCAATTAGATACACCAAACCATCAGCAAAAAGGAAAACCAACCTACTTGGCCCCAATATTTTCAACTGGGTCCTCTAATTCAACCAATAAAAAGGCCAAAACCATAGCATTGAGATACATTTCATTACACTATCAATAAAAATAAAAATTGACTCAGCCATAACCCTTTCCTTTTATTTTTGTGAAAATCTTTATGCATTACTCTAATGTGGCTAGTCCATAGGCCAAGTAGACCACTGGGTAACAAATATGTTTCCTTTCACCTTTGAGTTTTCAAATTATGCCTACCAAATCTAAGAAATTTAAGAGGGGGAACTAATAAAACGTTAAAAAGAAAACCAGAGAACACATCTACAAATTACCTCCTTAGCTACTATCACACCATCATTAACTATTTTCGGAGAACCATGCTTGCTCTCCAAGACAACATTTTTCCCTTCGCCCCAAGGGTGACTCCAACAAGATCAGCAAGTTTGTTCACACCGCCTGCAAGACAAATTGACAATGATTTCAATAAGTGTGCAATTGAATGCCAGACCATATGCCAAAACAACCCTCCATGAAAAATTAAAATAACACATTAAAATCGAATATAAGTGGACAAGGAAAGATCCACCGCGGTGAAGTTTCACGTGCAGGTGACCTTCCTTTAAACATAATTTTTTCTCTGACCTGCAATTTTTTTGTCACTGAGCCATCCTTGTTGAAGTACAACTCCTTTTCCATAGCTCTTTTATTAAATACCTTCTCTCTGTCATGTAATCTCAGAGTCCCTCTTCTGCTTGAGCGATTAAAGGAAATGGGTGAAAAAACTGAAAGAGAAGACAATTGTCTGCCATAATTATCAAACATTGCACCCAACTTCTTCCCCTTTCCATTGTTACCCAATGAGGTAGATGTGGCAATTGTTGTCATACTGCCCAAAGCAAAGGCCATCTTCTCTTATGCTGAATATAGAATTACAAGATCTTCATATTAGTATGAACCTTAAAAACATGACTCCCATTGCTAAAAACCACTTTTAAGTTGTAACATGCAAACTAAACAACTATCGCAACTTTTGGCAACTTCTGGAGCATTAAGAGAGAAACAACCAAAGATAAATACAACCACAATCCTCATTTTAATGAGACAGGACTATATATTTGCATTAAGATAATAGAAAGAAATCACGACTATATTAAGGCCAGCACAAAACAATCTTTAACCAGTGTCTCTCGCGGCCTTCAGGTTGCCATGCTAGAGGTTGCATATTTTTAATTTAAATTCTTGACCTCTCGTGCCCATCTATGAATGCATCCAATGGGATATCTACATCAAATGCTCCTTTATATCCCCAAAAACAAATTCCCTACTACAGGAGCACCAGTATTGATGGATCACCCCACACCATCCCACCCACTAGAAACGGTGAAAAAGGAAACCCGAGAAAACTTCTGAAATATCTCAAGATGACTATATGGGTGGTTCTTATGAATCAACCAACCATTTAGAACATGCTCATCAATCCAAACCATGAGTATTATGTGACGATATTCAAGCAGACACTGAATCGGATTTATGAAGCTATGTTAGAGAAACCCTAAAATCTCATTGAAAATAGGTGAAATGTGGCACCACTCAGAGATTGACATGTGCCAATTGGTACAAGTGGTAGACAATTGGCATGCTCAAACAACGAGGTGATGCAGGAATGACACGAGGGAGAAAATATTAGAAAAGCCCCAAATCTGGAGAACTAAAGCTCATCACCAACCTGAGATTGACAACTTTACATGATGTAACCTATGAAATCGTAAATGGAGAAATCATAATAACAATAAAGTAACCTATGTAACAATAAAGTCGGATTCATCCTGGGAGTGGTAATGGGAGAAATCATAGTGAACAACAGGAAACATGCATAGTTGCTTACAATGAAATAGATGAAAAAACACATACAAAAAACCTAGATAATAATCATGAACAAGCTTAATATTGAATTATGAACTGTAAAGGAACTTACAAAATGTGACATTACGAACCTGGTCAAGCACACAAGCAAAAATATCCTAGACATGACCCTGGTTGACAAGTTGTATTACTCATGATGCAAGAGGATTTGTACCTGCACTGCCAAGTCAATCAAAATCCATCATTATCTATATAATAAATACAAGTAATTGATGTAGTATTTTTTACTCTAAGATGCATTCTTATGATAATGTTAGAACATATGTTGAAAATGTCAAAACATACCTAAATAAGCTCCTCTTCGTTTCAAGAACAATTTATTGGAGTCGCATGAACTTGGAACAAGCTTCCCACGATCTGAAAGAGTAGCAACTAAGTCAACAATGACTTTTTTGTTGCTACGCTGGATCAAGGGAGGTTTGCTCCAAGATTAAATCGCTCCAATAAATTATTCTCTACTAAACAGGGCCAACCACGTGAAGGTGGAAGCTCTTATGGCCGCTCCCCCCCCCTCACATCACTCTCAATTCCCCAATACCCAATCTATATTTCATTTTTTACTTTCATGAGCATAAAAAAAATATTCAATAACTAATAAAAAAACAATTCAACAAAAAGTACGCAAGGAAACATTGCAATTATTGCTTGACATAAAAATAGTATGATAAATGAGTTTTTTATATAACGCAAAAAACGTTCCAAGTATGGTAACATTTGTATTATAATAATACAATATTTTACATTATCAAATTTTCTTTTTCTTCTTCCTATTTCTAAAGCTCCTAATTACATCATCAATATCATCGTGCTCTGCTCTTGTTTCATGCCTTTCGACCCACACTGCTGACCTAGTTGCGTAGTCACGATGTCTGGTCTCATCCAGTGACGGGGCATCGCCTACAAAAACAGATAATATTAAATTTTAATTGTCATTTTTTAAATATCATTGAACTAGTTCGGTAATATTAATAAAAAAAAATTCAATGAGATTATTTACCTGGTGCACCAGTTGTCACCGCTGACCTAGTTGCGTAGTCACGATGTCCGGTCTCATCCAGTGACGGGGCATCGCCTAC
Organism: Pinus albicaulis; assembly: GCA_034641835.2. NCBI lineage: Eukaryota > Viridiplantae > Streptophyta > Pinopsida > Pinales > Pinaceae > Pinus > Pinus albicaulis. Next base: position 1,376,411,243 of record CM076581.1, read on the forward strand.
AAAAACAGATAATATTAAATTTTAATTGTCATTTTTTAAATATCATTGAACTAGTTCGGTAATATTAATAAAAAAAATTGCAATGAGATTATTTACCTGGTGCACCAGTTGTCGCCGCTAACCTAGTTGCGTAGTCACGATGTCTGGTCTCATCCAGTGACGGGGCATCGCCTACAAAAACAGATAATATTAAATTTTAATTGTCAGTTTTTAAATATCATTGAAATAGTTCAGTAATATTAATAAAAAAAATTGCAATGAGATTATTTACCTGGTGCACCAGTTGTCGTCGCTAACCTAGTTGTGTTGTCACGATGTCTGGTCTCATCCAGTGACGGGGCATCGCCTACAAAAACAGATAATATTAAATTTTAATTGTCAGTTTTTAAATATCATTGAACTAGTTCGGTAATATTAATAAAAAATTTGCAATGAGATTATTTACCTGGTGCACCAGTTGTCGCCGCTGACCTAGTTGCGTAGTCACGATGTCTGGTCTCATCCAGTGATGGGGCATCACCTACAAAAACAGATAATATTAAATTTTAATTGTCAGTTTTTAAATATCATTGAACTAGTTCGGTAATATTAATAAAAAAAATTTGCAATGAGATTATTTACCTGGTGCACCAGTTGTCGCCGCTGACCTAGTTGCGTAGTCACGATGTCTGGTCTCATCCAGTGATGGGGCATCACCTACAAAAACAGATAATATTAAATTTTAATTGTCAGTTTTTAAATATCATTGAACTAGTTCGGTAATATTAATAAAAAAAATTGTAATGAGATTATTTACCTGGTGCACCAGTTGTCGCCGTTGGGACTATTGCCCTGTCTTCCTCTCTGGTGGTAAGATCCTCAAGGGAAACATTCTCTGTCATTTAAACAAAAAACGTTATAAGGAAAACCATCAAGGTATAATTAGAAAAAATTATAAGTGGAAATTAATTACCGTCACGGCCCTCACTGATAGTAGCATTGTCGGCCTGGTCCCTACTACAATGATCAAGTTGCACGTGAGGATCATCTACATTTGGCTCTAAAACTGGGTTATTTGCATCGTCGGTAGTGTTGCTCCCCTAATTTAAACAAAGTTGTTATACATTAAATTTATGGATGAAAACAAACATATTGAAAGGTTAATGTTTTACCTTATCAGGCATTCTGGATCTTGGGACCTGCCCCAAGCTTATGCGACGTTCAACTATGGCTTGATAGCCGAAATGGAAAGCGATATTTTTATCTTCCTCTGTAGTTTCTGTTCCGAAGTCATCACCCTACATTACATATTATTGTGTATTTTTAATCATATTTGATAGGATTACAAAAACGTTGGAAGGCGATACAATTAATTATAATATGTTTAGCTACTTAATTACAATTCTTGCAGCCAATTTCAAGTAGCCGCCCTGGCCTAGCTTGTGATGGCCCTTTTTTTCAATCCTAGCTTTGGTTGCCTTTGAGGTGTCAGGAAACCTAGCATCAAAAGATTAAAGTCAGATATGACGTAGAACAATTTTATTTTAGACATAGAGAAAATTAAAGCTATTGAATTAAAGGTGTAATTTACCTTGCGGGTCCAGTTGGCATTTTTCCTTCTTCCTTTGCCCTTTTCTCTTTTCCGTCATGGATGAATGCTCTCCACTCACTCTCTGGAACTGTGAGAGGATGCTCATATCTAGGGTTAAATTTCAATTGTGTCCTATAGGTGTCCCTGATATATTTCAAATATTTTCCAGCTACCTGAGCCACCGTTGTTCTGTCAAATGTGCCGACCCCAAAAAGGGCTTCTAGATAATCTAAAAGTTCTTTTTTCAGGTTGGAACTCTGGGAATTCCACCCTATGCATATGTTTGGGGCAAAAATTACCAACGCATGGCTCTCTAGATACCTGTAGAACTCATTGTTACCTAAACAGGAAAAAAAAGAAGATATTATCATTAATTTAAAAATAAAAATCATGATAAATATGTTTTAGATAAAGTACATGAAATAGTTAAAATATTAAAATTTACCTGGGAGTTGTACATTCTTTATAGGGACACCTTCATCATTCACCAACAACGTGCCATTAATGGTCCCTATGGAGCTGACACATGTAGCTCCAGGAAACGCAATAATGTAGTTGGCCATATCAGCCTCATCATTGCCAACACGTTCAGCGGTTGGCTGGGTGTCTGCTTGGGCAGGGTGTGTTTCTTGGCTAGCACCTAAAGGAGTAGAAGGTGTATGAGAGGGTTGTTGGGAAATATCTTGCCCTTGTGTCCCTCTACCACCAACACCGGGTTTAGCAAATGCCAGAAAACGCTACATACAAAAGAACTTTTTGTTAGTTTAGTCAATGTAAAAATTAAAAATCAAACTATCACAATTCATCTCATGCAGAACAAAAAAAAATATCCTTTTGACTTTTTATTATTACCTGATATGTTTCTAGCTGGCTCATAAGTTTTTTTATCCTCTCTTCTGTTTCAGGTGTTTGAGGTGCGTCTATCAAAGTATTAAATTTCGACCTTGCATCTCGTGCCTTTTTTCGCAACAAGAACACTGGAGATAGGGATGAAGAAAGCTCTTCCTCAAAGAGGGAATCATCAGGCGTACCATGGCTAGGTGTCTGCATATTTGAACAAAATTAATATTATTTCAATTATGTAAATAACTAAAATACTTGAAGATAGAGCAATGCTGGCACTTTACATGTTCTTCTGCTGGCCTATTTCCATGATCATCCCGTCTCGGGGTTGTTCCTGCACTGCTCTGATCAGTCTGCCACATTGAAATAAAATTATAAATGTAAAAACTTGAAAACAATATCTAACTTGAAAACAAAAAATGAAAACTGAAATAATTTCTAATAAGACATCGGACGACAGAGTTAGAGTTTCAAATATGCCTTGCATTGAATTCAGTCCTGGAAACATGTCATTGCACATTAAGGCACCCAAACAAGAGACAAGTTGACAATGAAGACCTTATTGAATATATTGTTGGAGCAACTTCTAGTAAAATTGTTGTGAAGACCTTGAGGACATTTTTGGAGCAACATTGTTGAAGCTGATGGTATAACATTGTTGGAGACGATCTTGAAGGGCCTTGAAGTGAAGCTTTTGGAGCAATTATTGAAAAATCATTAGAGAACTTAAGTAAGGCACTTTCTATCTTCCATCACCTTTTTCCTCTCAATATCCTTTAAACGATTTTGCTAATATTTAATTTTTGAAATCACGTTATAATTCTTTTATTATATGTGTTTGGGGAATTTCCCTTTGAAATTACCCAAAAATACCCTGGAAATTTTATCTTTAGGATGCATGTCTGACCCTATTGTTCAATATTTTGATTGATAGTAGTAAACATAGAGAGTTAGGGGGCTCTTGACTTGGTTTGGTTGGGCCATTAGATCCCTAACATCTAGTAGGGAGAACCCCCCTTGAGTTGGAGGAGAGCTAGCCCGAAGTGAAAAGAGGTTGGTGAGGTGACAATGGGGCTATTGAATTACACATGGTATCACACTTTAGCTTTAGGACTTTATCTTGAGAAGTGTGAGATTTTGCTATATCAATTCTCGAATTGTTTACAACACTATTGTTAAGAACTAATAAGAAGTGATGTTGAAGGGTTTTGGGTATAAGAAACAATACCATTTAAAAACTATGGTTCTCAGTCCTTGGCATTCCTTCACCTGGGCCTAGGGGCACACTAGAATAATTTCACACTAAACCATGAAAACTTAAAAGTAACTTAACAGATCCATAAAGTAATAATAATCATAATTCTAATTTCCTATTGTACGATATGATGAAAATTATTCAAACATGAAGCAATGAAGACATGCAATGTCTGAATTTCAAGATTGATGAACCAATGCAAGAAGTTAGCAACTACAACTTTGATTCAATACTCTGTGTCCTAACTCCAGGAAGGAATCTAGTTTGTAGTATAGAACATGCATCGTGTATTATCAATTCTTAATTGACAACAACTAAAGGTCATCTACCTCATCAATTCCTTCCCATTTTGTGTTTTTATGTTATATTCCTTATAAAAGTGTCAAATTTCTCTCAAATTAAGAAACCACTGAATAAAATAAAAAATAGTTGAGATATGATTGAGAAATGGTCATTTATTTCTTGAAAGGATCTTCAAAATTTCTTTGGTTGTTTTTCATCTCAAGAAACAAGAAATGACCTAAGAAACTATCGTGATGTAATATAAGAAACAACACAGTGCAATGGCCATTTTCAAAGCCAAATGATATCCATTGAGGACATGGCCTTTATTTGGTTCCTGTTTCATAGGAGTTTCAGGTAGAAATGGAACTTTGTTGTACCATTTCCAGTAGTAAAAAGGGAAAACCTTCTTTTTCCATGGGAAATAATTTACCTTTCCTTTTTCAAGATAATATATATCACAAAAAATATGAAATATACTGCACACATTCTTGGATAATGTGAAAGTGGAAAAGGAATACCCTACACAAGTGATGCACAGATGTACATTTGAACACTAATAGATTTTTGTAGTTGAAATGCAATGCTTGTTTTCATTTAAATGTAGGATTTTTAAAGCAGGGAGAAATAATGGCTGCCAAATTAATAAGAGTTTCTTTGGGAAAAATTTAAATCTTGTATTGGGTGATGAAGATAATAGAGGGTATTGAATCTTTATTCTTGACATCTAGAGAGAACCCTACAGCCTAACACAATCTAATGGAATTGACCAAAAAAACCCAAATAGAGTCAACCCTACTATAGGAGGAAGGGCCTGTAGTAAGAACTTACCATTTTTCAAGAGCTGAGGGCAAATGTTGTTCTGCAAGAGCTGAGGGTGAATTTTGTTCTGCAAGAGCTGAGGGAGAATGCAGGCCGAATGTTGTTCTATGAGAGATGAGGGCGAATGTAGGGTGAATGCAGTTCTGCAAGAGCTTAGGGTGAATGTTGTTCTACAAGAGCTGAGGGCGAATGCTAAGGGCGAATGTTGTTCTGCAAGAGCTGAGGGAGAATGTTGTTCTACAAGAGCGGAGGGTGAATGCGCACATGATATCAGATGTTAATGTAGCACACATGTACATTTGAACACTAATATATTTTTGTAGTTGAAATGCAATGCTTGTTTTCATTTAAATGTAGGGTTTTTAAAGCAGGGAGAAATAATGGCTGCCAAATTAATAAGCGTTTCTTTGGGAAAATTTTAAATCTTGTATTGGGTGATGAAGATAATAGAGGGTATTGAATCTTGATTCTTGACATCTAGAGATAACCCTACAGCCTAACACAATCCAATGGAATTGACCAAAAAAACCCAAATAGAGTCAACCCTACTATAGGAGGAAGGGCCTGCAGTAAGAACTTACCATTTGCAAGAGCTGAGGGCAAATGCTGTTCTGCAAGAGCTGAGGGCGAATTCTGAGGGCGAATGCTGTTCAGAAAGAGCGGAGGGCGAATGCGTGTGTAATATCAGACATTAATGTAGCTATTGCGATGGATACGAAACAATAAAATCATTTTTATGTAGCACGCATATAATTTTCGTATTTCTATTTAGCGTGCATATAAGTTTCGTTATAATGACGGCAGAAAAGGTGTCGCTATTGTGACGAAGGCCTCCAAACGTTGAAATTACGACACTTAGACATTGTGTCGCACTTGCGACATTTGGAGCCAGTCATCGCAATAGCGACGCTTTGGGCCATAGTGTCGCAATTGCGACGTCTTCCTCCAAACATCGCAATTGCGACACCTTTCTATAAACGTCGGTATAGCGACGGTTTCGGGCGGGATGGAAAAAATTTGGGGAAATTTCCAACATTTGGTCAAAAGCGTTGGAACCAAGTGTCGGAATTTCCGCCAAATGTAGTAGTGTCTTGATATTGATTTCCCATTGCATGGAGGCATTCCACCTGGGAGACCACCAGGTCAGGAGATGATGAGAGATGATTCAAATTTGGTTACACCACTCATAGACTTTTGAGGGGTGAGAACCTTGGGAGGAATCAACACATCATAGAGAGTCTAGGGTAGGCTCAAGGATGAGGGAGAAATTCTCACAATATCAGTATTACCCACTCTGACCAAAAATCTTGTGTTGACAGAAGATGTTGCAGGGATGGATGGCACCATGAGGGTGCAAGGAGACCAATCCATAGCTTTGGAGAATCAGAAGATACTTCCACATTTGGTATAGTTTGTTGGTCAAACATGCTTACATTGGCCAAGATCAGAAATTTTTTGATGGGTGATAGCTTCTCGTGGAAGGCTGGCCTCCAAAAAAATCCTTTTTTTATAGAGCATGAGCAACTACAGGAGTAGCAGCAGAGGCAAGGTTGCAGCACCTTGGTGTATGACTTTGGTAGGAGAGATGTCAAAGAAGAGGGCAGTAACATGACAGATGCTTCACATGAAAGATGAACAACACTGTCATTATTGATTATTGACCCTTATTGGAGATCCCAGCTATTAGTGGAATACTCCAACGATCTCTTTTCATGCAGAGTTCTTCATGACCAGTTATCTGATGGGAGATATGTAGTGGTAGATGGGGTCATCTATTTTTAGGGTAGATTCTTCTTGAATAGAGCCTCTAAGCTCAAGGAGAAGCTACTAGATGCATCATATGAGGGTTTTCTCTCCAAACCCAATAGTTTTATAAGAGCATACTGTAATACCTTGGAGGGATTCATTTGGGAAAGCTTCAAAGAGGAGATGCGCCAACATATGATGAGACGTATGAACTATTTGGAGGATGAGGAAAGACATGACTCTTCGGTAGAGTTATCACAACCATTTCCTTTCTCATTAGGAGTGAGAGGAGGTCCATCTATGATCCACCTTACTAGCTTGAACCAAGTACATGGTAAAGATTGTATTTCTATACATCATGATTCATTTACTATATATTTGAATTTCCTTAGCATACATGTGTAGGGAATTTCTCCAAGAGGGGGCACTCTTCCTTCTAGACTTCATGGCCTAATTGAGGTCATAAGAAGCATTTATGATGGCCACCCCCTGGGAGATCTTGGGGAGATAATTTCTTATGCACGGTATGCTCAATTTGCACCATACACCATACACATTCTCCAATATTTTGAAGATATTGGGGCAGTAAACAAGTGGTTGGGAGACCACTTATCATGCCATATTCTGATGTAGTTAGGAGTAAACCTGTGTTGGTTGCACTTGAGGGACCATTTTCCTTCTCCATTACTACATATGGAAACTAGCATGACTTTGATTATGATCCCATATGTCGATGATGTTCTCATTATTGTTGGGGACATGATTTGGGGGATGACACGTTGGTTGGATGTGTCCATTGGGAATGAAACTTCCCACATTTATTCATGCTTCAAGGGAATTATGGGACATTATATGGCTGCTACATTATATCTTTTTTTTCCTTATAAAGGGAGCCATATGATTGATTTATGTCCTTGGGAGAAGCATGTCACATGGGAGGAGTTTTTCTATGAATTACCATTCTAAAGGGTGATTCATTTTATATGGATGATAGCTTGGAGAATGGAGCTTCACATGGGGATGAAGGTTCCCTATATTTTGTAGATATATTCTTTCAGTTGGTTGAGGAAAAGCAACATTGGGAGAGGAACATTGTAATATTCCTAAATTAGCATCCAGATAATTGGAATATTAATTTTGCTCTTGACATCTAGTTAGATGAATAAATGAGTAAGCAGGTCCACAAACCTCTTTAGTAGGCATAAAATACCTCTTAATGTGAAAAGGGATCATATTCATAGCTAGATAAATCACCCTCATGTGTGAACAGGGGCTAATGCATGGGGACAAGGTTAACTTTGACCAATTCAACAGTGCTGGTATGGAGGGAGTGAATCATTAATAGAGACAACCCAGTGTTAATGTGGATCAGTTTAGATAGTCTGAATAAAGCCACCTTGGGTGTGAAAGGTGACAATGCATGGAGACTAATTCAAGGTTGACCAAATCAAAGAATGTTGTAAATGAGAGAGTGGAGCTAGTGGAGATAGCGTAGGTTTGGAGGAGGAGCCTTTGCATGAAAGTAACCTCATAAATGGGTGGGACCCATGGTGAGGAAGCTCATCAAGTATATAATAGAGGGAATGGAAACCATAGGGGGTATTTATAATATGATTTTATGTTTGAGTGTTATGACTTATTGCATGCTTCATCTTTTTAGCTGGGTTTTTTGTAGTGTTTAGTACAAGGGTATTCTCATTCGGGAATTCCCCACTCTTCCTTCGAGGACTTTTTGAAGAAATCTAAGAGGAGGATTTTGGGCTTCATTTCCACCATCTAGCATTGGGCCAAGAAGTAACCTACAGCCACAATGCACTCTCGTTGAGGAACTGCGTTATTTTTCATGGTGTTGCAGTGGAAGGGTCAAAACCCCTGATTGTGAGCTAGTTTCCTAGTGAAAGGATCAACCTTTCACCCAGAGAGCTAGTAAGGAGGAAATACAACCATTTATTTTTATTTTCAGCCATATTTATGTAGAGATTTAGTAAAATAGTGTGATTCAGCCATATATCTGCAACATATACTTGTTGTATCTCATGTCTATGAAGAAACCCTTGTCTAGTTATCTTGAAATTGTGTAAAAGAGACTAGATATCAGTTTTTAAGCTCTCTTGAGTAATATATTAGCATATCCATTTGTATCTCTCTTCCTATAGTATAATCCATCATTAAAAATGTGTTTTTACTTGCTTCATAATTTTTGTGTTGCAGTAGTCATGGGGTTGCAGTGTTTTTGGGTTGTTCTGGGCTTGGGAGGCCTATTTAACTAAGCTATAATGATCTTTTTTCTAATATCCTTGTATATTTGGTTGCTATAATGTATAAACTAATGGCTCCATGGGATGTTCTTGACTTTTATAGAATAATTTTCTAAAAAATGCAATTTTTGGTGCCTATATTGCTGATTTTCCTAAATAGGAATATTACAACAATAGTGGGTATAATGGCCATGGAGATCACACAAAGCACAAGGTTGGTTGGTGTGAATAGTCTTAGGGTTCTTGGTTGTAGTCGAGGAAGAAATAGAGGCTTCAAGGACCGTAGACTCAGGGAACGCAACATTAACCATGGGATTGATACGAGGCAATTCAGGACAATGATTGGTGGCATGATCGACAACATCACACAAAGCACAAGGTTGGGTACACTTTGGAGGCTAAGGAGGAGCAGGGTAAATCGGGGTAGCCTTGTATTTAGGTGCCTTCTTATGAGATTTTCCCCCTTTACCTAAAGCTGTTGCAACAGGAGGAGGTTCCTGTTGAGGTGGCTGAGGCACAGTAGTAGAGGGAGGGGTAATCGGGACCGGTTGGACTAGGTTCAAAGAAAGATAATTTTTGGGCTGACAAGGTGAGGTAGCTGCTGGGGGATCAATGTACGACAAGGGGATCCCCAGGTTCAGGTTAGGAAGGGATAAGGTAGCCATAACAAGTACCGAGAACACTCTGAGAGGAGGTGCTAGGAACGGTATTTGACTGGAGGGGTAACGGCCAGGCTAGAAAACTCTGAGATGGTTAAGGCTAGGAGGAACCATGCCAGGAGGGTAGAGAGGCTCATGGGTACCAACTGTAGATGAAGATCCTTGAGGAGGGGATCCTGAAGGCTAAGTCGAGGTGCTAGGAGAAGTTTGCGGAGGGCAAAGCTGCTAACTAGCTGAAGTGGGCCACTTGAAGGAAGACCGAGATGATTGCATCATGCAAACATTCAACAATCTGGGATCAAAGATAGGAGGAGGAAGACCAGGGAATGAACCAAGCAGATAGGAGTCTTTGTAGCCTCTGGGTGAGAAACTGGTCAAAGGTTTGATGGTTTGGTTATTGGCCACTGAAGAGATGATGGACTTGGGGGAATTCTAAGACTTTAGTTTGTAATATGTCAACTGGTTAATGGTAACTGTCTTAACATTATGGGGAAAAGACATCTTACGATGAACCAAAGATGGTATAGTATATATCCCATAGGTGTAGCTACGATCCAATAGAATGTTGTAATATAAGGGGGCATCAATGACTTCTAGGTCAACGCAAATAGTCTTGCTCGTAAAGTAATAAGACAATTACAGAACATGCCAATGGGCTTGGAGGAGTGGCCATCCCGTGCTTGGAGGGTGATAGTGGAAGGGTCCAACTCAAGTGATCTGAGTTGCCTCCAAACCAAAGCGGACATCACATAGGTGGACGCCCCCTCATAAATGATACAACGGGAGACATTGGCATTTTGGATCTTGACGGGGATTTGGAAGGCGAGGGAAGTAGGAAGAGGAGGATGTTCTGACCAGTCAACATCGAAGATGATGAAACGATCATCTAAAGTATATATAGTGCCATGGTATTTAGTATAGATTTTTGTTGTGAAGGGCATAACTGGAGGAGTTCCAACATTGAGATGGCAACAGGAGATTGCGTCAAATCATCTGCTATACTATACGAATGGGCTGTGTTTCCAGAAGCAACATTTCTGTGTAATGGTCCCTTGGGGATCTTGGTATGAACCTCTGCGTTAGGCTGATGGATCTGTAAAGGACTATTGGTTGTCAAAAGAGGCTTTGTAGAACCTGAAAAAGGGGGCTTGGGGGCAGACGTAGCGAGAAGCTTGTTGTATTGACGGGATCGAGTCTGAAGGTTGAGGTCAACGGTAATGGGTTGGGTAGATTTCATCATGAGAATCTCGTAATTGAAGGTACCAGATGGAGGAGGTTGAGTGGTCACCGGACCTTCAGGTGGTTGGGTAGCCAAAAATCCTTGCTGAGGGAAATGATTGGTAAAAACATCCACCTGGATAGGTGTAGCATTGGGAGGAACTAAATGGGAGGCTTTTTGTCCTCATGATGTTGTTTGAGTCTCCCACATATGATGCATCTATGGTAAAAGAGGACAATCATGGGTGTAATTACCATAGACACCACAACAAGAACAAGGCTTATTTGTGCGAACATGCCTATCTTGCTTGAGCTAAGTGCTCTTTTTCTATTTAGAAGTGTTAGGTGCATTCCCTTGGGGATTAGGTTCTATATCACCAAGGGTAGATTTATTTTGGGTTCCTTTCCTCTTCCTTTTGGAAGAAGAAGGATTATTCTCACCCTGCTGTGCATACACCTGCCCCTTGGGGGAGGTGACTGCTGTTGCGGGGGTTGAGAAGGCAAGGGAGGCGAGTGTGCTAATGTTGGAGGAGCTGGAGCACTAGGCTGCAGATATGGATAATAAGGAGGTTGGGAAACATTATGGTAAATATGTCAGGAAAAATTAGTTGGCATGTCACATCCTGGATACACGCAACTTGGAGGGGGAAAGGTGCTGGAGGAGCTGGCCCCTCCCTGAGGGAAACCATAACCCATGGGTGGATGAGCGTATGGATGAGAAAGGGCCCCAATGATACCATTGGTGGCATGGGATGCCCCCAATGCATTGGCACCATCGAGTCTAGGGAGATCAAGTAATATGGTATAAACATAACCGGACTTTGCGTAGATCAGGTCATATTTTAATGCAATCTAGAGAGTATCTTCTTCATTCCAAGGGAAATGCAGTGCGACATATTTTATGATAGCAGCCAAAAGGGATATAAGGAACCAGTCCATGTAGACGTGGTCTTCGAAGGTAGGGGCTCGACATAGGCTCTTTATTCTCTGTCATTCCTGGACATGATTGGATAGGTAGGTTGTAGAGGATTAATGAAAAGAGGTCAAAAGTTTGGTACCAGTGACGTAACGAACGAGAAGTTGGAAGTAAGAAAGAAAAGCCCAAGCAAGAGTCTCAAAATTAGTATGAGAGGAGGAGGCCTAGTCAGCATACCACTTAGAATCTTCTCCAGTAAACATACATTGGAACAATCAAAGACGGACAGTCATTGGTGATGGAGTTAGATGAACACCACATGTGGAAATAATGAACATGGTTTGTAGGATCTTCTCCAGCAAGACCTTCAAACTTGGTGATGTCAGAAGGGAGCTTGGTTGGCATAGAAGGCTAACCAGCATAATGGTGTATGGGGTCATTGATCAACTGGTTAAAACTGGGAATACTGAGGCCTGCCATATAGGGGAACAAGGGAGCAGCTAGGATAGTTCCTGTTGTGGTCCCACTAGTAGTATTCCCAACATTAGGGTCGGGGCTACCACCAGGGTTAGGTATTGAACCAGACATGGTGAAGGTGACAAGGGGAGAACTGGTGATGGAACTAGAAGGGGGGCCTAATGAACCAGAAGAGGATTCGGAATGCAGAATCGATGGAGGAATAACTCGAATCCTACGAGGAGTAAGTATTCATAACAGAAACGAAGGATGAAAGCCAAGAAGTCTCAGCGATAAATGCCTTGGGGGCACAATGATGAAGGAAAAAATAGTGATCACAAAGAGAAGAGAGACCAACAAGGGTAGGGAGGTGTAGGATCAAATGATTACAATGTTGAAACAAGGGCAGAGAGGCACAGGATCAATTGATGACAATGTTATAGTCTTTGTCTTGCGGTGTTAACTAGGCACTTCTTCACATAGGGTGTGTGTGTTAAGTGTGTTAATTTTAATTTTTAAACCCAGAAGTTTGTAGAGAAAAAGAAAAAGTGTGTTATATAACTGTAAATAAATCTCCAAATAACAGTAAATGAAATTGAATATAACATAAAATAAATAGCTAAATATGCATTAATCTAAACCCAAGGAGGCAGGCCTCTTAACAACTAGTCTATGGGTGGGAAAATAATTAGCAAAACACACCAATAGCCTGTGGATCTAAAGTCATGAGGGACAATGATATAAAGGTCAGATATGCTGGAAATAGGTGTAGAAAACAACAAAAAATCAGAGGGAAAATTGTTGCAAATGAGGTGGCAAAAGGCTACAACCTGGAGTGAAGCGGAGGTGACCCTAGAGGAAGACCCAAAAAGAACTGAAAGGAGGTTTTTGAATGGATGAATAACCAATCTGAAGTGCATCTAAAGGTAAGGGATCAGATCTGAAAAATGGCTGAACACACTGAAATATCAGACGACCTGCTACAGCTAAAACTCCTCCTAGAAAGGTGGAGGGTATTGAAGCCCTATGGGGCTAGGTTCTCACTTTGATGAATAAAATAGAGAAATTATAATTCCAAAATGGGTGGAGATGGAGGTCAGACAACCCTGAACAAAGGCCCAAACAAACCCATACAAATCTAAAAAAAAATCCTGCAAAAAGTTCAGGTCACAGTTTCTGACCTGATTTTTGCAAAGGTCACAGGTTTGGGGCAGTTTTGTTCACCCTGAAGGTCCAGGTCATAGGTTTGGTCCCAAAAATTGTGACTTTCACTTTCGGCACTCTCGAGATTAGTTTTCAAAAAAATTTGTCGTCTCAGCTGCAGCTAATGCCTCTCACCTACGCAATAGGTCTGAAAACACACAGAAGTTGGAATTTTTAATGGTTTAGGATTTTATAGGTTAAAAACAACATCAAGGAAAGAAAAACAAGAATTTTAAGAGAAATCCTAGGGTTTGAAGCAACTGGTCATGCAGGGATCTGAAAAGTGACAGAGGTCATAATCGTAAATCCCTAATGGAGTCGCTAGTTGTTACTATGAATCTTAATCGCAAGTGTATGAAAAAATCTCACTTTAGCTGTGCATAATAAACATACCTAACATCAAAGATGGCTACCAATTTCTTTAGATATATAGTTCATTTACCAAGTTAAATGCTACAAAATCTAGATCTATGCAGTAAAAGACATTAAGCAGTAAATAAAAGCAAGAGTTGCTCCATGCATCCAATGGAGAAGACAAGAATATTTTTAAACAATATTTGTATTTTTTGACACCTGGGAAGGGAACATAGAAATATGTTACCAGTCCCCCTCAATGGGATGGGTTCTTGTAAGACCTCAGCACTTCAGATCTAAGATATATATCTCTTGATGGTGTATAAAACCCATACAAAAATGGAACTGAAAGGGAGCTCACAAGAGAAATGGTGGAAAAATATGCCAATGATGGATGATCAAAGTCAGACAAAAAGTATAGATCCAGAGTGATCTTTAGGCAACAAAAGGTAGAGAGTGAATGGAAAAACTCTTCTATTTATAACAAAATATTGAGTTAGTCTCGTTATTGCTGCATAATTAAAATATTATTAACCAAATCTATATCCAACTTTTATGGAATATTTTATTATATTTGTTGGAGGGAAAAAGAATTTGAATTTCGTCAAATCGCTTTATTTGTAAATAACAAATAAATAAATTATTTATTTATTATTTTAATGATGTGGTTGAGTAATAATTAAATAAATAATGATTTATTCAATTATTTATAACTGATTTAGTCAAATGTAACAAGGAATATTATTTAAATGAGGTTTAAATAATTATTCGTAGAAAATAATAAGATAAATAATGATTTATCTAATTAATTTTCCTATTTTGGGTTAAATATGACGAGGAATATTAACTAAATTGTTTTTTAACTAATTATTCCTAGAGTAAAATCAAATTAATGTGGATTTATTTAATATTTCCTTATGGGGTTTCTTGTTCAGACCATAAACAACTTAATAAAGGTTTTTTACTAAGTCATTTTTCATAGTGAAAGCAATTTTACGTAGGGTAAAATTGGTCTTACATGGTGCAATTAAGTCCATATAATAGTAACACGTTAGATGACCAAAAAATGGTGTAACAATAGAGGATATGAAAAGAAACATAGTCAGAGTAGAAAAATTTTCAATAAAAAATTCAAAGACTAAAGTGGAGAGAAAGGTAACAATCAAGGAAGAACCATCCACATCCTCCGAGGTCAAATTGGATACTTTGATTAGGAAAATGGAAAGAATGACTGACAAAATTTCCATCACAGAAAGACAAATAGAAGAACATGTTAGGAATCCTAATTACCAAAGTCAGCAACAGCCTCAGTTTAGGATCAAATAGAGGGAAGAAAGAGCTCCAGAGCAGCCAACACAACAATCGATTCAAAAACCTTTCTAGAAGAATTATGCTCAAGGGGTTGAGGAAGGAGATGAGATTGTGGAGGAAAATAATTTATTCACAGCAGATGGACAACCTATATTCTTGACAGAGGATGAATAATATATTGAGAAAACAGATTTTCCGAAAGATTAAGATTACATACTTGCAAATGATGATAAGCTGGAGGTTTAGTCCGATGAGTATCAGCAGAGTTATCTTAATGCACTTAGCTCATAGAAGAGGAAATATTCATTGATAAGTAAAGATTTTCCTATCACTCCTATCCAAAAGAGGGAATCCCAGCAAAAATATACTCACCCTAAGAAAAACCCTCAAGGTAATCATAACAAAGGAAAGGAGTTCGTAGCTTCAAATAAAATCAAGATCAATAAAGCATCTACAATCACACTAAGAAAAGAAAAAGAAGGTTAGAAGAAGGAAACTAAAAAAAAGGACCAATCCGACAAGAGGGAAACTACCATTAAAGAGGTAGATAAGAAATCCAATCCTTTTAGCTTAGAGAATGAAATATCTAAGTTAAAATTCTCTATCCCTTTAACTGAACTTGTCAAAAAAAATCAATACAAATATCACATGGCCAAAATGTTTAAATTTCATCCTTTGTCTGATATGGTAAATGTTGAAGATGATCAACCCGAGCTCATTTTGGTCCAGCCATAGATGGCCAATTAGAATATAGTGAAGTTCCCCCATTTTATTTGAGTCTGAGAATTCACCAGTGTATCCTTCATAATGCTATGCTAGACTCTGGAGCTTACCATAACCTAATGCCTAAGGCCATTATGGAAAAACTGGGCATGGACATAACCTGTCCTTACCATGATCTTTACTCCTTTTATTAAGGTAGAGTACATTTTCTTGGTCTTATAAAATATTTGGTAGTTTTCCTTGAGAAAGTCCCAAAAAATAATGTCTTTATGGATGTGGTGGTAGATGATATGCCACCATGGTTCGGCATGTTATTGTCAAGATCTTGGGGAGTGAAGTTAAGAGGTACTTTGCAATTGGATTTCTCTTATGCCACCATTCTGGTTTTCGGATAATTGAGCAAGTTGCATTGGGAAACAAAGATGAAATACATGATTAAAAACAAACAAAAACCCAACAATAATCGTATTAATATTGTACATACAGATCTTGAGTCATTCATTTTGTTTAATGATAGTGGTTTAAATGATGTAGATATTCAGATCATATAAGTAGAGGAAATTCTAGAAATTTCCAATACTGTCAGAACAATTTTTGATGAAAAACAAGGAAATGAGGATATTTCTCCTAAGAAGATATCAAATAAGTCAAAAAAAGGTTTAGAAGAGATTGAATAAGTGGCCTGAAAAGATGAGACAAATCATAATGCAAAATTCGAAATTCTGGATGATGAGAATGGTCTTTGGACCATGGATTTCGACGATACATTAGGGATAGATGGGGAAGGCATCAAAATTTGGATTCGTATTCCTCTTCATCAACCATGTAAATTTCCAAAAAGTGTAATATTATTCTCATATAAGTTGGCTTTTGATTGTTCTAATAATGATGTTGAGTGTAAGGCATTGATCATTGACCTCAAAATTGTGAAAAAGTGGGCGTAAAGAGAATTTATGTTTATGGTGACTCTAAGATTGTAATAAAGCATGTTATTGGGAATACCAGGCTAAGAATCCATTAATGCGAGAATATAGAAATGTTGTACTTGATATCCTCAAAATGTTTCCCAAATATACATTTTTAGTAGTGCTAAGAAGTCAAAATATTATGGTAAATTCACTTGCTACAACAACAAGTAATTTTAAGATTCCCATATATTCTAATAAGAAATTTTAAATTCATGTCAAACAATGACCAACTGTTCCTAATAACTTGTGACATTGGGAAGTGCTCTGGGATGACAAGCAGGTGAACAATTTTCTGCAAAATGAAGGTGAATTTGAGAATTCCTTTATTGATGAAGTTTATGATAAATATTATCAATTCATCGAGGAAACTTTGGTTGATGTATTACAGTTGAATGATGATAACATTCCAAGGGGTCTTGTACCATTGGAAGAATTGTTTAATCAGGATGATGTTGCTAGAAAGCTAACCATGGTTCCTACTGAGAAAGGTGTCGAGGATGCCAATATCAGAACAAAAGACAAGCCCAATATGGTCAAACTATCAAAGTATTTATATCCAGAGGAAAAATATAAATACATTGATTTTTTATCTGAATTTTCTGATGTGTTTTATTGGGACTATGCATAGTTGAAATATTATTATAATAATATCATTCAGCATACGATTTTGATCAAGCATGACCAAAATCCCTTCAAAAAAAAACTAAGGAGGATCAACCTGAGGTTTTCGCCGACGATAGAGAAGGAGGTAAAGAGACTTTTTAAAGCTAGTATTATTGTTCCCATCATATTTTTTGATTGGATATAAAGTATTTTTACATTAAGAAAGAAAACTGGAGAAATCCATCTTTGAATCAACTTTGTAAACTTGAATAAAGTGTCTCTAAAGGATATCCCCTTCCTAAGATGGGCCATATCCTAGAGATAGTGGTTGAGTCATCCCAAATGTCACTTCTTGATGGATATTTGGGATACAATAAAATTTTAGTGCACGAGGAGGACAAATAAAAAAATGCCTTCGCTACACCTTGGGTCACATTCAAGTATGTTAAGATTCCATGTGGGCTTAAGAATGCAAGAGCCACTTTCCAGTAGGCGATGGAAATAGGCTTTGCAAATGAAAATGATGTTTTTCTAGTTGTGTATCTTGATTATTTGACAATCCTCTCTAAGTCTGATGATGAGCATTTATATCATTTGAGAAATGTATTTCAGAAGTGAAGGAAATTCGGGATTTCTCTCAATCACAGAAAGAGTATTTTTTCCATTGAGGAAGGAAATCTTCTCGATCATGTCATCTCCAAAGATGGTATCCACATTGATCCTCTTCAGGTTGAGGCTATTGAGAAAATTTATTTTCCACGCAGCAAGAAAAATATCCAAGCTTTCAATGGTAAGATGAACTTCTTGAGAAGATTTATTCCAAATCTTGTTAAGCATCATTGAGAGATGACCAATATGCTCAAAAAGTAAAATGAGGTAAGGTGGTTGGAGGATGCCAAAAAGTATTTTAATTCAGTGAATTTTGCCTTAAATTCAACTCATGTTTTGATTATCCCAGATTACTCCATTGATTTCATCATATTTTCATTTGCCTCTCAAAATACCTTGGCTGCAGTTTTGATGCAAAAGAAGGATAACACCAAGAAAACCATTTCATTTTTCAGGCATACTGTTAGGTATGGAGCCTTTATATATATAATATCTTTGATAATCAACCCTTGGCCCTAGTAAAGGAATTGAAGGAATTCCGTGTGTATATCCTTCACTAACATATTCTAGCCTATCTCCCTAATGCAGCAATGAAGGATGTCCTAATGCAGACTGATCTTGAAGGAAAAAAAGGGAAGTGGATATCAGCTATGTTAGAATATGAACTTGATATCAAGGCTACAAAGCTAATCAAAGGTTAGGAATTATCCAAGCTCATGGCTGAATCAAATTTACATTCTCTTGATATCAACCTCATTTCAATTTTGTTCGATTAAGAAGATGTTGGCGCTCTCATGCAAGTATCATATATTTTTCTTTCTTCTCCTTGGCATTCCAATATCATACATGTGCTTCAGAATCTTAATCATCCTAGATACATGTCTAGAAGTAAGTTTAAGTCATTTAAGTTGAAGGCTTCCAAATACTTCATTTTGGACATCGCTCTATATTGGAAAGACCCGTGAGGTGCCTTGCTTAACATTTTGGTATAAGATGAAGCTAAGGAGGTAATCAATGATTTCCATAAAGGATATTGTGGAGGTCATTTGTTTTGGAAAACCACAACCAATAAGGCATTGAGGGTTGGATATTATTGGCCTAATCATTTTGCAGATTTATATAAAACAATGATGAGTTGTTAGGGATGTTGGATATTTGAAGGTAAAAGGAAGCTTATTCCATTATATTTGCAACCTATTTCTTTTCAATCGCCATTTCAGTAGTGGGGCCTTGAATTTATAGGAGAAATACACCCTGTATCATATGCCCAACATAATTGGATCTTAACAGCTACCGAATACCTCACTAAATGGATCGAAGCGATCCTAGCAAGGCAAGCAACAAATTCAGTCATTATTCAATTTTTGGAGACCAACATTTTGTCTCATTTTGGTTTTCCTCAAAATATCAGGACAGATAATGTGGTTGCATTCAAGTCAAAGAAAATGGTTGAGTTTTGTGACAAGTATCACATCAAATTGGGGCACTCAACCACATATTATTCACAAGATAATGGATTGGAGAAATATTCTAATAAATCTTAAATCAATATCATAAAGAAGATGTTGGAGGAAAAAAAAATAACTGGAATAAGAAGCTTATTAATGCTTTGTGGGTGGACATGGTGATTAGTAAGAAATCTATAGGAATGTCTCCTTTTCAATTGGTATATGGAGTAGATACTGTTTTTCCTACAACACTTGCAGTACTGGTTATGAAATTGTTGCAAGAAGTAGGTAGTGAAGAGATTTATGTGCAATGTTAGATCAATCAGATGATCCATCTTCAACAAAAAAAAGATGAGGTCTTTCAAAACACCTCAAAGCTTCATGAAAGTATAAAAAAGGTATATGACCAAAAAACAAAGGTTGATGATTTTAATATTCGAGATGTGGCCCTTCGTTGGGATGGCAGAAATGTGGAGGAACAGAAACATGATAAATTTGAGAACCTATGGAAAGGACCATATAATATTTCAACCTCTCACGAACAACATTATTTTCTATTGGAAGAAATGAATGGAGAAGATTGATTAGGAGGACCAGTTAATCGTAATATCCTTAAGAACTACCTTTTTTTACCACATTTTTGAAAATTTCCCAATTCCATTGTACATATTAGTTTAGTTTTTCTACAAAAGTATGAAGTGGAGAATCATCGGATCTTGGAGCCTGAGGTGAAGGCCATAAAGTTCCATTTATTTTCTGCTATTTTCAAAGTTCAGTTAAATTCAATTCAGCCCATTTTGAGTCATTTTATCATGTCAGTTTTCATTTTTCAGTTTTCAGTTTTGTTTTTCAACTTTTGACTCCATGCCCAATGGATAAGGCTACTTGGTCTACGGTGTTCTTGACACCTCCAAGGAGCTACCATCCCTAGATGGAGCCACTGTTAGTGTCATTATTTTCATCCTATCACCAATTATCAAATGGACTCTTATCATGTTTTGTTAGGGTCCCATAGTCCATTTTTTGTCATTTCATTAAATCTTCAAGAATTTTTTTTGTCACTAGTCATTACGTTTAGGACTATTATCCACTCTTTTCAAAAATTTAAATGCTGGTCCATGCCATCAAATAAGCTGAGTGTATCATCATTTAGATATTTTCATCATCATTTTAGTCATATCCATCAATATTCCATTTAGTTAAGAGTATCCATTAGGTCATTAGGGTTTTAAGGTCACCAAACTGCCATTTCAAGCATAAAATCCATAAATTGGAGGAGTGGTAATAGGAAACTATCTTCAATAAATTTTGATTTCAGATGTCATTTATTTTTTTGTATGTAATAATGTTTCTAATGTTCCAAAGTTGAAAAAGGGTCCTAAAGTTAAAAAGGATAAAAGAAAAGATGAATTGGTGACATGTGCCATCCCTCCTCATTAATTACTAAGACATCAAAAGAAAATCATAAATGCCTATGGAGGAGTTCAATTGAACTCATTTTTTACTCTACATGTCTTTAGATCCCCTTGAAATCACTATGCAAATTAAGAGAAGATGCAATTTGTGAGAAAGGGAGTTTCTTTTTCTATATTTTCAAAGTGTCGTGACCCTTCTGCGACCCATCTTCCAGGTGCGACAATTTCGTGACCTTTCTACCGAGTGTGACCCTTCTACTGGATGCAACCCTTCTACGACCCTTTCATGACCCTTATGTGAAATTTATAGTGTTCCTAAAAGGAAGGATTTATTCATGATTTCAATAAAAAATTTCGATTTTTTTAGTTTCCAAAGATTATTCAAAGACTTATAAGCTTCTACGAATAGTAAGTGATCATCTACACCATATTTTCAAGCAATTTCATTAAGGATAAAGTGGTTCCTTTTCAAGGTTTTCTCCAGCAAATTTTTCATAATTTTTCATTCTCAATTTTTTTAGTGAAGGAAATCCTAGCTTTTACTATCTTACACTATCACTTATCTTGCATGAAGCCCTAATTTGACATTTCCTATCATTAACTACTCATTCACCACTAATTTCATCAAACCCTTGTCTTCTACTACGTTTTCATTGCAAGAAATGACAAACTCCTCACTTCCCCATATTTCATCGCCTGAAATATACTTACTGTTTTAACAATCATACTTCACCCTCCTTCCTCAAACCTTTGAGAAAAATCCCATATCATTATTGCACTCGACCTTGCTTTAAAATCATTGCATCCTTGTCATTTAAACCCTAAAATACATATTTTCTATCAAGATCATCTAGCTAGGGTACTATTCTTCAACAAATTTCATGGAGAGTGAAAGAGAGTGTGAAAATAAAGTGCACAAAGGATGACATGATTCAAGATATGAGCCAAGCAGTCTGATTGAAATCAATGCTTCTCCATTTATTAAAATATGTTTTATAAATTCTGGTTGTATGAAGCTTTGTGAGATGATCACATAGGTTTGCTCTTATGTTCCTTTGACCAGCCTCTTTGCCCATAATTTTCACATAGATAGAGCTTTCATAGAAGGTGTTGAGTTCAGTGTTTCAGCAAACATTATTTCTTCGGCCAGAGGTATTCCAAATCAAGGTGAATACTAGTTCAAGGGCATGTAATTACAACTTAATGATTATAAGCTGTTCCTAAAACCTAAAATCAGAGATGATTGAAAGCATTTCTTTCATTTAGGATTTCTCCTTAACAAGTATGCCCCTTTAATCAAGTTCATTATGAAATATTTTACATGTGAAGAGAGATTTTCCAAATTATACAGGTATCATGATAATTTTCTCATGCCCTTCACCTCTACAAGAACACTTAATTTGCCCAAATTTCTCTTTAGAAGTGTGGTTAATATGGCTAAAAATATTAAGAATAGGGGATATGCTCATATCATCAATACATTTCACCATAGCCTAATAAATATTTTGATTATGCATCAGCTTTTAGGTGGTAAAATCACCTGGAAAACCTTCTCAGATAAATTGAAAAGTTCTCCTGGTATGAGTCCCACTGATTCTCCTAACAAAACAACACTATGAGGGTCAATGTCTACACAACCAATGGAGCTTGGCTCATCAAGAAAACAATTTGAGATTTCAAAGAGGCCTAGGCCTAATGTTACTCTCACCTATCAAATAGGTAGAATGCTTTTGTTTTCTCCTCAGAAAGAGGAAGGGGACAAGCCTATTTCACTATGAAGATCACCTTCAACACTACATGACACATCAATGCATGATGAGGAGCAACATTATTTTGATTTGGTTGACTTGGAGGACCATGATGACCACGAAAAATTGTCGATAGAAATCAAAGACAAGGAGGCTTGCATCAAAGAGCTCCAAGACAACTTCACAAGGGCTCAACTCATCATTTCATTTCTTGAGCAGGAGAACATTCAATTGAAGACAAATCAATTGATTTTGGAAAAAAGGTTGCCTAAGGAAAAAAAATATGATAAGGGAAAAAACAGTGAATAAGTATGATGAACATGAACACCAAATGAAGAGGAATAGGCCAAGAACTATGGGTCTCAAAAAGGCACTACAGAAAGAGAAAGAACAAATTAACCTTGCGGATGAGAAACTGACTTTTGAGGAGAGGATAGCTAAAGAGATCATTGAGGACAAGGATTTTTGGCTTGATAAGGTCAACACTCACTGGGAAAATATCTTGGAGAATGAAAACATGGATAAAAATATGCATAAACACATGGCTTCCCACTACCAAACTAGAAATCAGATTGCACAAATCAAAATTGAGTAATTGAAAAGAAATCTATAAGAAGTCCAAGAAAAGCAAAGGGAGTCAAGAAAAATTGGTCAAGGAGTGAAATTGGTTGCTAAAACATCCTTGTATGTTTAGCCTATCATTCCTTGCAATCAAGGAACAAATTTTGAAAATTTTGGAGAATTTTGAATTTTTTTTTTAATTTTATAGAAAATGACACACAAAAACGTCGCGCTTAGGCACGACTGTCTTTCCATGGGCATCAAAATGAGCTATTTTATACATGTATGGATATCAAATGATGATTACATACCAAATATAATCTTATTTTTACATAACAGATTCCTATTTTGATTGGAAACTCAGAAAACCTCACATTTTTCATGATTTTGCCACTAAATCTAGACTAGCGTAGTGGTTCTGAGTGAGGTTGGTAAAATTAGCTTTTGGAGGCCTTCATGTGGGTAACTTTTAGAACTTGATGGCTCATTAGAAAGTAGACATGTGGGGACAATTGACCCAGTTTTTAGAATGCAGTTTGGACTCCAAAAAGTGAACCAAAATCAACTCTCAAATGGCGTGACCCTTTTGCTACAATTCATGTTTTGGTGCATGCTAGTGTGACCTTTCTGCATGATGGTGTGGCCCTTTTGTTCCTGGTGCGACCCATCTGATCTTAAAAAAAATCAGAAGTTAATGGTAGAAGATTCAATATCTTGTAATCAATTTAGTTTATTTTAGGCTTCTGAGTTGGTTTTTTCCTCACTTTATGAGGAAATTTGTAGTTAATGAGGAGATAAGCTCTCCTAAACTTTGTTTAAAATCATGGAAACTATTTCAACTATCCTAGTATTTAAGTGAGGACTCATCAAAGGAATTTATGATGATCCTTGAATAGGATTTTCAACCTGATGAGCTATCCTTTGTTGTATTTTCCTATATGAGATAGTTTGTAATCATTTTCAAAGGTTGGATGTTGTGGAATTTAGCTTTGGAACACAAGTGTATTTTGTGATTTTGGCAGGAACTAATAGACAAAATTTGCAACTATTGTGGTGGGATTTATGTGGTGTGTGTTTTGAGAAATGTTTGTTCTTTTGTTATCATATTTTTGAAAGTATTGTACCTTCCATATTCATTTCCATGCCTTATGTGACTGATTTATAAGTTTGATGAACAAAATTCATTGACTCAATGCTATGTTTTGGAGAAGTTTTCACATTTATGTTCATTTTATTCTAATATAAATGAATTCATGATGTTCATGCTCATTTTTAAACCCTATAAATCTACCATATTCACCAGGATACCTTTAAAGTGCTAAAATGTGTGCCTACCTTGCCCCATTACATCTCTGGAAATATGATTTTCAGAGCCGTGAACTAGTTTTTCCTAAACCTAATTCACCATCCAGCACAAAAATACAAATCAGAAAAACCCTAGAGCATACTATACCTAACCTAAAATCTCCATTATCCACTCAATTTTGTTGTGATCTCATTGAGTGGGCCCTCCTAGCCTAGTAGGGATAGCTACTAGGTCAAAGTGGTATGTGGTTACCTTTGCTCATCTCCTTATCAACGTTCAAAGATCCGATGGAGTGCGAAAAATCACCATTGTTCCTCCTTAACATATTCCACCAAGTATAATATCAATGTTGTATATTTACCCAATTATTTTGAATATATTATGAATTCTGTCTCCATCCATGACATCAAATTCAAAAAGAACCTCTCGAATATCAACTAAATGATACCTCTCGATGTTTAGATTTAAACATGTATTGTCGAAAATCTATATATTGGGGCATATTGTTCTTAATATGTTATCGATATATATAGAGCCCTTTTATGCAAGTTTTGGTATTTCTTTCTTGGACTTAGACAGAAATTCCACACATCAACCCACATATAGTAGTACAAAAGATTAAGATGTATCCTGATGCCAAACCAATATGATAATACATCCGTCTTGTTCATCCCAAGAAGGTTGACGGGATCAAGGCTAACGTTGAAAAGCTTCTTCAAGCTAGTTTCATATACCATGTTCCTTTAATTTATTGGGTATCAAACGTTGTCCCTTTCATGAAGAAACAAGGAATGATCTGAGTATGTGTTGATTATCAGGATGTGAATCGTGCTTGTCCTAAGGACAATTATCTGACCCCTTTCATCGACCATATTTTTGATGAGTGAGCTGGATGCTAATTATATTCATTCATCATGCATTCTTCGGATATATTCAAATCAAAATTATCACAATGGGCCAACCCAAGACTGCCCTTATTTTTCCCTTGGGTACTTTTTCTTATTGAAAGCTCCCACTCGGCTTGAAAAACGCAGGTGCCATCTTTCAACGTGTGATGTATTATGCTTTTGATGATATTAAACACATATTACAACCATATTTAGATGATCTCCCTTCTCATTATAAACATCGAGTTCATCACGTGATGCATATTAGGGCCATCTTTATCCATTGCAAACACTATAACATCTGACCTATCTCGCACAAATGTGTGTTCTGTGTTGGTTCTAGTTGTCTGCTAAGTTTTGTTATTTCAAAATAAGGAATTCATATGGATCCTCTAAAAGTGAAATAAATCATTAACTTTCATACACCTTCGTCTCTCGTTTAGTTATAAATAATCCAAGGGAAATCTAACTTCCTATGGAGGTTCATCCGCAATTACACAGAGCTTACCAATGGATTCACTCACTTACTAAAGAAAGGGTTACACTTCCATTGGGAAGAAACTACTTAGAAATAATTTTATGCTATGAAAGATGTACTGGTTCGAGCATCTCTTTTGTATCCCCTTGATTATCAATGTGACTATTTCTTGTACCTAGATTCTTTTGTTTCTATTATATCAATGGTATTGGTCCAAGAGTATGATATTGGGACCGAACATCCTATCTATTATCTAAGATAGAATCTCAATGACATTGAAATAATATATACTCATACAGAAAAGTTGGCTTTGGCGGTTGTTCAAGTCGTACAAAGGTTTCACCATTACATCTTGCTTAGGAAAACTACATTCATTCAAGTTTGCAATCCTATGGCATATATACTATCAGGAAAATTTCTAGGGGGAAAGTAATCTAAGTGGATCATTATGCACTAAGAGTTCGACCTGGAATTCATAAAATCCAAGTCGAAGAAATCCCTATTTTCACCGAGCTTATTTGAAAACTTCCTTCCCCTGATTCTTAATCTACATCTGAAGATTCTATCCCTAATGAGTCATTGATTCTAATTTCGTCATCTCACTCATGGTATGGATATTTCTTCATTTATCTCCAAACCCATACTTTCTATCCTAATACCTCTCACTCCGAGCAGCGACGTATTTGATACCAATCCCAAAATTACATCATTATTAGTGACACCCTTTACCATCGTCATATTGATACGATCTTATGGAATTACCTCATGCTTAAGGAAGCGAAGAAATTTCTTAAAAAATTCCATTTGAGGGCGTGTGGTGGACATATATCTAGCTATGATACTGCGGAAAATATCCTATGCGCTAGTTACTTTGGGCCCAATATTTTTCACGACTGGATTGTCATTGTCTAGAAGTGTCATGCGTGCCAGATTTATGACCACAAGATTTGTGCTCTGCCTGCTCCTTTGCACCCTTTCATCACTATTAGCCCTTTTGAGAAATGGGGAATTGACTTCATGACATGTAACCCTCACTTGGCTGGGGAGTATGGTTATATTATTGTTGATGTTGACTGCTTTACCAAGTCGGCCGAGGTGATACCTACATTCAATAAAACTAGAAAGAAGGTTGCATTATTTTTCTTCAACCATTTTATTTCCAAGTTTGGCGTGCCACAAGCAATAGTTATGGATCGCAAAAATCATTTCTGGAACCATATGGTGATCGAACTAGCTTCCAAGTTGGGACTTTCACATGAAAATTCCACTCCCTATTATCCATAGGCTAATGTAAAAGATGAGGTTGTCAACGAAGTTATTAAAACTATGATTCAACGTATGGTAGGGGTCCAAAGATCAGACTGTGACATTATTTTTTACGCAACCTTGTGGGCATACCGATTATCATTGAGGACTTCTACTAGATTCACACCCTTTCAATTAGTCTATGGTCTGGAAGTAATCCCCCTCATTGAGTGTGAAATTCCACCATTGAAACTAGATGATGAACTTCTTCCTCGCACTTTCATAAAGGAGGAGCATATTTTACATTTGAATCATTTGGATGAAACCCATCACGATAATTATTTATCCAACGAGGGTCATAAGAGACATGTCAACGCATAATACGAGAAAAGTGTTAAGTCTTGAGTATTCTTAGAAGGAGAATGGTTTTCTTATATGACCAGAAGGCTAATAAGTTAGGTCCGGGAAAGTTCCAATCTATGTGGTTAGGTCCATACCTTTTCAAGTGATTCCATGTGAAAGGGGCCTATGCATTGGTATATTTTGATGGATTTCCACTGGCACAACCTAGAAATGGCTTCTACCTCAAAAAATACTGTGCTTGATATCATGTGTAGTAGAGTATGTAAATATTGACCATAGGTCTATTTGAGTGTGTTTGTAGTGTGTCTTTTCAGAGTTTCCCATGGTTTTTTTTCATCCCATTTACGTTTAGTTTGTAGATGTTGATGTCTATAGAACCGTACATTGGTTATGTTGATGGTGCTAGTTGTAGTACTCGGAACCTATCTTTCATAGCATGGGATATATTTTCTCCAAATGGATATTTGGTGAGTATGCAAGGGATTTTCATTGGCCGCTCGACTAAAAACATCATTCACTATAGAGTAGTTGTTGAGCTACTATCTAATGTTATTTCACATTATCCATTGTCTAGTTATCAAACTTGACTCCCAACTCATATTAATACAAATTGCAAATATCTATTCGGTTATAAATCCCACCATCCTTTACATGGTTTTGAGAGTGCATCTTCTAGAAATATATTTTGATTTTATACAATATGAACACATTCCTAGAAATCTAAACACATCAGCAGATGCCCTAGCTAATCATGTTTTAGATAGACATTTACAATCAATGTAAATAATTTTCAATTCACATCACATCATATTGAAAGCATAATAGGAACTAGGAAACACTGAAATAATGTATATATATATATATATATATATATATATATATATATATATATATATATATATATATATAAGTTTGGTTTTACAAAAAATAGTGCCCCGAGTCACATATGGCTACATTGGCCATATGAAAATCTACGTGGATAAATATGAGTAGACTAATCAATGGTGCTCATGATAAAAAGACACGACACAAGCTATCTTGTGCAGTAATTGGCCAATATGGCTTGGCAGTCCAATAGTGTGTCACTGAAGTCACATGGGAATGTCATCACTACAGTATCATCAAACCTCTGGGTCAATCCATCCATGTGGCACTCCACCTCTAATAGGATCTTGGCTACCTGAAGATCTCGTAGCACATCTCATCCTACCGCTACAGCCTATACTAGTACCACTACCTCCTCATGTGTTTTTCCTCATGCAAAATGGAGATATGATGCACCCATTAGTGGAACTAGTGCAACATTTACATGAAACATGAAATAGTATAGTTTTGGAAACATCCAAAAACATAAAAAAATTGTAAAAATTTCAAAATTTAATGGTGAAAAGATATTTACTTGAAGCATCACACTTCTCACCCTCCAGAAGCATGAGTTGATCATCATGGGAAAGTCCTTGCTAGGCATAGCCAGTAGTCCTTGCCCGTTTTCATTGCCGATAGCTAGCAGTCAGTGCCTTTGGTCGCTGATAGACAGTCTCATTGACAGGAGGTCGGTCATTTCCAGAAGCCTATCTCACCATAATAATTTTGCCTTTAAACCACCAGAAGCCTTTCACCAAGGGTGAGGTAACGTGTGAGGAGACGAGCAACTCTCTTTTGGGGGAGGGGCCCCAAAAGAGAGGAACTTGAAGAACTAAAAGGCCCATAGGGTGCATTAGCACACTCGACTAAAAATCTGCCATCAACTCAGCCGAGGAGGTCGAGGAGAGGGCCTCTTTCACCTTTAGTTTCTCACCGGGAAGGAAGGAGGAGTTCCGAACTAAGCCGTTCACTAGATACCTTGAGCCTCTCATCAGCCTGTAACCTTTCACCTTTCAACTTTTTCCAGAAACCTTCTGCCAGAAACCCTTCAACAGTCGCCATAGGCCCTTACCCTTTTGACAGACGCCTTTAATATTTCACCTTTAACCTTGCACCTCTAGCCTCTCACCTCACCTTAGGCCTTCATCAAAAGAATAAAAAATCCCAACTTCTTCCTCACCAAGTCCAACAGAAAAAGAAGCCAGGAGCCATAAGCCTAAATAAACAAGTCTAATCAAGTACAACAGAAGGAGTTAGCCTTTCACCGAGAGCCTTCAACCGGGAGTATTTTTCCCACCATCACTTCTTCAGGTAGATCAGCACTATATGGTTCGGAGGGACCATTATCAGACCTTCTGTATCACCCATTTACCATACCTTAGAGGTTTTAGCCTTAGAACTTTAGGTCTTTGGAGGGACAGATAGAAGAACCTTACTTGAGCCACTCACCCACCTACCTGAAAGACCTTCTATTTTTACAGCCCTAGATCATGTTGCCTTCCTATGACCATGAACCTAATCTGTCTCTGTCCCCTCACCAAATCCAATCTGATCCGGTACTTGACCAGTTGTTCTAGCTGCTCCTCTACTCTAAAGAGGTTCCCCTATCCCAATCTCTGTCTGGTAGGTGGTTTTTAGTCTGAACAAAGGTATTAAGAGAGGGTTACCTATTGAAAACCCTATGGATCTAAGGCTGAGGTGACTCACTGAATATTCCTAGCTGTTAAGACAATGAAAAGAGAAAGGGCAAGAAGAACCAATAAACCTAGGAGGGCATCTAAGGTATTTATTTTAATGAACTGATTCTACTCTACCAAATCCAATTCCTGTTCCACCTACGAATCAAGCAAGATCGAATAAGCCATTTTTGCTCCAAAGGTTGTTCTCTTTGTGCCTCCAAAGACCTCATTCTATAAAACCAGTAAGTAAGTAATTCTGGCAGGTGAAGAAGCAAGGGTCTGGAAACATATCCTAAATCCAGGGTTAATAAGAGGTTGGGCAAGGACTCCTCCATCAACCAATTAATTTAATGCCATCCAATATAATCTAGTCTCATCAATTTTGGCAGTAATGAAGAGGGAGTTCCTCTCGATCCAACACAACAACAACAACAGAGCTTTCTAAGGATGTTAAAAGAGAATATGTGCCCGTTCCATCATCCATAATTGGGGGAGCAAAGGAAGGTCAAGCGTGCTTATGGGGGGATTCCACCAACCAACCTATTCAATGTCGAAGTCAAATGCTCTCAAATAATGCCTCATTGGAGCAATGTTTGTGCTTTAGTCTGGCTTGGGTCTGGGATTGAGGGTGAAGACTTATCTTGCTGGCTTCCTCTACTAGAAGGCTTATCTTGCTGGCTTGTGGCTGGGCTCTGGCTTCATCTAAGGTAAGGTTGTGTCATGATGTCTTTGCCCCATACACCTTGAGCTATTCCCCTTCATCTTAGCCCATACAACATGAGTACCCTGAAACTACTTGCTTGACCTATGACCTTTGAATGTATGTTCCAACCCTTCAACTACCTTGGCGGAGGTTTGAACATCTTTCCCTATGAGATAGGCCATTTGACCGTGGCAGAGGTTCTTCAACCTTGACTTCCTATTGGAATATTGAGCAACGCAAGTCATTCATGCATGCATAATGACATATATAATGAATTACGTAATTTGGAAGATTGGAGACAGAAGGACATACAAATCAGGGTGGCCCTCCAACTCTCTATTGGCTGATGACCACACATTCAGACTGGTGTTAGATAGGTTAGATAGAGGATCACTAGATTTTCTCCATGATAACTACCTATGGCATATGTAAGGCCTTGGATTCCACCATCACAATTGTAACAGCAGTAGGACAAGCCTTAATATTATCCCGGATGGATGAGTCATGAAAAAGTGAAGACTGCTAAGTATAATCATCTCATTAGCATTTCAAAATGAATACAAATCAAAACGGAATGAAAAAGAAATATTTGTTTCTTCGTTTGGATCGATGTAGTAGATTATGGCCCTCTGAATGATGAGGGGTCAAAGGTGTGGTGGTGGGTAAGTGGGCCTTTTACACCATGTAGAGGTGGTGGAGATCAATTCGATCTCAATTGGTGCATTGTAGAATAAGTTCATATACGTATTTCTCTTCATTGACGTGACGGATACATAGAGGAATGCAATGCGAAGAGCTGGGGAACTTAAGTTGTACGGATGGTGTGGATGGATTCTGCTTGATCATGTTTCAGGGATATGTGGTGGAAATGAAAGGATGGCTTACTTCTTCTATTTTTGATTGCTAGTCACTGGGCGGGTAGGACATGGATTCATTTTGATAATTACGATTGTGGATGAAAACACATTGTGACGATGTAGATGCTGAGCCATCCTTAATGTTTATGAGGATTGGATTGATGATCTATTTGATTTATGAGGATTGGATTGATGATCTATTTAATTTATGACGATTGGTTAGTTCGTTCATAATGCTAGTAATTGAAATAGTCCATAATGTATCTCATGGATTGGCATAATATCATAATGTAGCTCATGCCTTCTTGATAGAGCGCGGCACAGCCAACCAAAAACTCTTCATGTACTTTCTTTGTTTCTTTTTTGAGAGCGACCAGTTTCTAATAGGACATGAATTCAAATAGGGCCATGCCACAGTTGAGAATAAATACCTTGCTTCAGCAGCTTCTTTGTCATGGCAGGAAGGAATAGATCACATCTTAAATAGTCGTGGTAGCAAGGAAATATGTATGCAAGTATCAATCAAGCTACATGCAATAAAGAAGATAAGGTAATTCCCATACATACCACTTTATGATCAACCCTCATTATTCAAACCCTCATCATTAGTTCAACCCTCATTATTCAAAATAAGAATAGAGATTCTAGGCCGACGGGGAAAGCAAGAGCTAGTTTCTATCTATAAAAATACTGAACATGGTTGTTGGTCGAGCACAGAATTGAGGTTAAAGCACCCGAAGGGGCGAGAGTTGTAGGGGATCGATCGGAGGATCCCGCGTAAGAGCCCTACTATATATGCGCTAAGCTAGGGATTTGAATTGAGGACAAGTGACCAGGCCTACTCATCAAGGCAAGAGCTCGGGTAAAGGAAGGAGCTCGGGTAGCACTGAAAACAGGACCGACCTCTAGTTTGATAAGAAGCCCAATAGGTCATTACTTTAGATCTCGCTGTAAGGTAGGTCATTACTTTAGATCCCACTGTAAGGAATTCTTGTCCCGTAGTGCATGCAACCAAAGATAGAGATTGACCGGGCCCACGAGAACAAATCCATGGGTGAGTGACTGAGGAGCCTTGAAAACATTGGTTGGGACCGCTGCAGGTATTTTCCAGGGAGAACCAACCATGAGATTGACCCCTGACCCTACTTCTGATGCTAACAAATGGATTGGGTTCAGGTTAGGTTTAAAAGTAGAGAGTGTCAGTGTGTCTGCTGTTTTCACCTTTGTTGCTCCTCTTGGTAACGGGAGGTAGGGAAAATAAATGTAAGTACGAGGGTAGTGGTTGGGTCCTGTTGTTCACAATAGCTCTAATTTGTAAACAAGACCACTATAGTTAGTTAGAAATAGAAACATTTTATTCAACAATAGTAACTGTTATCATTAAACACCTACTCTTCATTTCCTAACAAGATGATCTCCGCATACTTCCTAGTCTTTCTCTTGACGTAAGCATAGTTCCTAGTTCCTATTCATACTGACTACTTTTACTACTCTTAAAGATATAAAGCTTACAAAGAGGAAATAATCCCTACTTATTATCTAAGACTTATAAATAAAAGAAAGAAAAGCTAGAGGGACATTTAAGTGGCTCACCTGCTAGGGTGAGGGCCTCATTATGAGAGGAAAGGTCCGTAGAGAAGACAATAATACAGATATTCATAGTTCGAAAACAACAAATATGAAGGTCCGGAGGTCTTGCGCTTCTGAGGGCAAGGAGTAAAAGACATAAAGAAATTCATTCTATCTTCCAACTAAACAACTATAAGAGGGAGAAGTCTTCTAAAGATAGCAAGAGGGAGAAGTCTTATCGAGATAGCTCCTACCTAAACTAACTTTACTTAACTACTTCAAGCTACTTATTACCTTATAGCGCCTAATAGTCTTTCTACATCAAGCTACTTCCTAGTAAATTCCTAAACATACCAAGTGACTAAAGATTCTTATCTTTACTACTAGAAGCTCCTACTTGCTATGATTATGATTATGAATTTATTATTAATTTGATACCTTTCATACTATCTAAAATATAAGAATATAAGGTCTAGAATAGCTTTCCCGCACCAAATAGATGCGTTAGCTCTTTCCCACTGAGGGGAAGGTTTGGGGGGGGAGGGAAAGGGTGAATTCCTTGAGACTCTAAGAACCTATCGTTTAGCGCCACTATATCCATTTTCCTTCATTATTTTCCCTCATATTATACTTTAGTCTTTGTAAGATCCTCTACAACACTGTAATCAATTAATGCATAAGTTTGAGGGGAAGCAGAAGACTTACCTACAGTAGAAATTGAATTACCATCGTACTCTTCGGAGCTGAGCTCGATGTGGATTGCAGGGTGGTAGAAGGTACAGTCTCTTTACTTCTCAAGATATACTCATTTGTTTCAATTTACTTAAAATTATCATCTCTTCTAGGAACTATATCCCAAATGACATTGACTGTCTGCTCTTTCTGTTATTCCTCCTCTTCTTGCTGTTCAGTTTCTTCCTACTCATATGTTTTCTCCTTTTCCTCTTTCTGAGCAGGAGGATTAGTGAACACTCCTAAAATTTTGATGAACTCGGCCCTTTCTCTGAGTGATTTTCATGGTGTGCCCTGCAGTAATTCTCCATCGCAAAATCCTCAAAGTGAATTCCAGCTGTATTTGCAGGAGGAGGAGTTGGTGGAGGATTGGCTTCTTGAACGGCTTCCATTGCTTCTTCCCAGATGATGATTCTCCAGTTGCATTCTTTCAAGAGATGATCTAACTAGAAATCTTATTCATTACCCTATGAGGACTTTCCATATATGTGGCTTCCTTGTCCTTTGATTCCGCGTTAGCCTTAGGTTGAGGAATGGGCTTCTTACTTAGCTGGCGGGGCCTGCTTATTCTCTTCAGTTCCAGGGTTTAAATTGAGACTGATCATTTATTTCTCCATGGAGACATCTTTATCGAACATCTTGGCGAGTTTCCGTTTGCCAGATCTTCTACAAAACATGGCAATTGTGATAGGCAATGCTCTTGTGTCAAATTCAATCTGCATATTCTCCGCGGGTATGGAATCAGCTGGGAATTTTTTCAACAATGTCATATGTCTTTGATTGAAGTCTTTGATCCTTTCCTTATTGTTCATATTAATCTGTGCAAGTTATAGCATGAGAGTATCAGGTGTTTTATCGTCTCCAAACTTGACCAAGAATAGGGTATCAAATCCAACTTGTAATTTACCTTTGTCGAAGGCTGAAATACCATGTCGAGGCCTTTCCTTTGAAAGTATAAGGGAACAATTGAACAAAATACATCCTCGTGTTGGAAAACCATCAGTCTGATGGTGAGCATGAACTTATTGAGAGGATCTTATAGAGGTTCTTTCTTGTCAGGGTCATACTTTGGAAGCAATTTATCCAGATGTTTTGGTAGATCATCTATCATTTCCATTACATCTTGGGTGAACCAAGGTTGGACTGGCTAATAGGCACCGGCCATATTTCTTGGAGGACTCAGAGGTGTAATGAGAAGAGTATGAGGGAGGCTTGGTCGATGGAGGACTAGGTGGTTTGGTTTAAATACACCACCATCAAAAAGCTGATGCGACGAAGATTCGACTGGGCTTTCAGGAATGAATTCTAATGGTACTTCAATATTTTATACTGTATCAGAGATGAGATCTTCAAGAGAAGGATAACAGGACAAAGTTTCACTATGTGATCTAGTCCTCGGTGGCTGCCTTCGCTTGGGTAGATCATGCACTATGGGTCACTTTCTGATTCCCCCGCTGTATGACCTAGTTCTTCTTTGAAGCTCATCAATGTGATCGTTAGGAACCAAGTATGGAATGCCTTGTTTCTCTTCGTCTGATTGCTGTTAAAGAGAAGATTTGAAACCTTGAGGAAGGTAGTCCTCAAACTGAGTAGAAGAGTCCTTATATGTGATTTTTGGATTAGGAGTCGAGACAGGCGGGTCCTTCAACTTATATTTCTGGGTTGGAAATGTTTTAGGTGTTTGGATCATCTTTGACTCGTGGAATGACTTCGGCATGTGTGTCCTGCGTTAAATAGGATCAACCATACACCATGCACCTCTCCAGATGTTCCCTTAGTATAATTCATTTGGGTGCAAAAGTGGCATTATAACGCTATCTAAGGGTCTTTCAGATTGATTCAATAGTGGGCATAAAAGCCTAAGCGAGGATCCAATGAGCCCAGTAAAGTATCCTCGGCCATTTTCCCGATATCTAGGCTGAGTATCTGAGTCGAGTAGCCGACCGATTCAAGCAGCCGAGTATCCGAGCCGAGTCGAGTATCCCGGCCCATTGGATTAGCCGAGTCGATTATTCAATTAGCCAAGCCTAGTCGAGTAACCAATCGGAGTAATCAAGCCAATCGGAGTGTCCCATCCAAGTCTGAGGGATGATTTTACAAATAAAGGCTTCTTTTCAGGTCCCAAGGCAGAGGTCTGATGCATAGGTTCCCAAGACTAGTCCCAAGAGGTCTTATTTTTGGTTTCCAAGTAAGAGTTTCAGTAGGGTCTCCTCAAGGAGGAGGTTAAGTTCCCAAGGGTGAGGTATGATGCATAGGTTCCTAGGGATATTCCTAAGGCAGACTCATTTGGAGGTTAGGTCTCGAGGTCAGTGTATAAGTGGAGGTCCATTCATCCATTACTGATCATTGGAAACACATCATGTCATTATCTACCGGTGTTTAGTTTCATTGGTGACACACCCACCTCACTCAAACTAGTTCACTTCCACTCCTTCTATTATTGTTTGCTAATCGATGTCTGTATGAAGTTAAGCACCCTGTTACTAGTCCAGGATGGTGGTGAACCCCCCCCTCGTAGTTTTGTTTGGTGCAATGTGAGGGGGCGTACTGAGGAATCAGGGCAATGCAGGGAGAATGTGCTAATGGGCCTTCCTGGGTTGGACTTAGCAGTTGTCTATGGTAATTCCTATCCTGATGGGTCATTTTTGAAGTATTCATAATATACGTTATTATACAACAAAAATTGGATCCGCAACTTCTGATGTTGCACCATCATTCATTCAATCATTCAATGACCTCTTAGCATCGGCTAGGTCTGAATGGTGAACCTAAAGTGGTGAATCAACGTATGTAACGCTTCGCCATTGATCTATTTGAGGTAGGAAGTATTGTTCCGTAGCGGTAAGTATCTTTCATATGTGGAAATAACCTTCTCGAGTATGGTGGATGAACGGGAGCCTTTTCCTCTTCTCTCGGGAATGAAACCATGGTTTAACCTCACTCGTCTAGTGGTAAGGACTTTCCTATTGTCAGGCGGTAAGGACTTACCTCTCTCGGGTAAGGAGGAAACATGGACCTGGGTGGATAAGGAGTTAGGAGAATGGGTGCTACCTACCACCTCACACTGGGGACTACATCATCCGCTCCCTCTGGCTGCTCCGATACGGCAAGTAAAAGCATCATATTCAATGAGACAAATCCTGCTGGGTCTAGAACTACTTCTATTGGTTAGGGTTTGAGTAGTTGGAAGTTGAAGCAGTTGAAGTGTTTTCCCCCTCCATTTGTTAGCCTTAGATTAGAGGGTACTTTCCTCTCCCTTATGGTCGAGAAACTAACGTACCTTAGAGGGTACTTTCAATAACCCCTATAATTATATATGCAATTGAGCAGGCTTCAGATGAACCGTGAGGAGGGACATGAAGAAGGAAGCGTAGGAGCCCAGATATTCACCATTGTATGCCATTGTATTTCATTGTACGATATATTAGCCATCGTATGCCAACCATTGAGTATGTTTCAGATGGACCATTAGGAGGGCCATGAAGGCATATGATGACCCACCCTCAAGGCATATGAGAAGTGCTCCCTTTGATTTGGTATGCCATTGAGTGCACTTCATAGCGACCATCTGGGTATTCTTCGTTTGTTTGCCTGGTATTTGTCTGCCTGGGTATTATTTAGGAAGGCACACCTCTTTTTTTTGCCACTTCAGAAAGTAGGTGAAGCCTTACCGGGTGGGGACTACTACGCCTGGCTTCCTGAACCAATAACCCCAGCCGATCAACTTCATGAAGATAAATATTAGGCGTTACCGAAGGAGGATGATTCTAATCGATATTCACCCGTCAATCAGAGATGCAATTAAGGGTGCTTCAGAGGCACCATGAGGAGGGACATGAAGGAGGGGCGTAAGCCCCTAGTACTACTTTATATATTCCCCGATAATCCCGTAAATGAACCATCGGTAAGATATATTCACCCCCACTGAACGGGGCATTCCGCTACCTCTAAAGCATGGTTATAGAAACTATAAAGAAGGGAATATACCAACCTATCCTGCAAGGGTATAAAACACCTCCTAAAGGCCTAGGCCTTTAGATATATATGATTATTTCATACCCGCCTAAGAAAAATAATAGAGATATGGTTATAACTAGTTCTTCACCATGATACTAATTTCCATAAAGAAATATGGATTAATTATGGATAGATCCTCTTGGCATAATTTCCTATATAATGAAATAATATTTATGGAGGGGCCTACTCCGGACCTTCAGTATCTATCTTCCGTTCATAAAGCCTTTGGGCAGGCTAACCTCTTTTGTTCGCCACTTCAGAAAGCCGTTCATAAAGCCTGTGAAATGTGCTTGTACCACTACCTTTCTTCATTACTTTCATCATTAGATATGTTCATCATTAGATATGCCATTGAGTGGGCTTCAAAGGGACCATTAGGAAAGCCAGCAAAGGAGAAGCTTGATAGGTTGAAGCATTACTGGGGTATGAGAACCTCAATCAAGGCATAGGAGAACGTTACCGAGGTATGATAATCGGGTTATCAGAACCTAAACCCATGCCTTAAAGCCTGTGAAACCCGATCATACTGCTGCCTTTCAGAAAGCCTTTGAAACGTGTTGCTTACCTGGATTAACCAAGTGTTTTCATTTTATTGCTTCTTTTGAAAAAGGATAGTTAGTGGGTTAGGAAAAGCGTTATCGGTTGAGGCGTTACCGGGTTATTATAAGCCCGGGTCCGACCTCATGGGTTTAGCTAGCCGGGCTGCTAACCCTACCACTAACCTCCCCTTCTTGTTTGTATAAATAACCTTTCCATGCTTCTCCTTTATATATCAGGTCAGTTATGATCAGTATAAATGTGACTGGAAGCTAATCGAAGGGAGGTTCCCTCTAACAGGAACTGACCGGAGGCCTATAAGTTATTGCTAAATATGAGGTTTTTCCTTCCCTGCCTAAAACTGAGACTCGAACCATCTTCCACACTAAATAAAAGGACAAACCTGACCCAGATACCTCAATGACTGGTATGTGGTGTAAGTACCACAAGCAAGACACACACAATACCAAAGACTGCTGAAAACTTGAATATGGAAACAAAGAGAAAGGCCAAACTAACCATCCACCCAAACCCAAAACTGTTGCCATAGAAGAGAATGATAGACTTGGGATAGAAAATGACCCCATGGCAGACCATGACCCTCCTTTCAATCCATAGAATAAGAAAAATAAGGATTCTTATGAGCCCACCTATGATTCCTCTGACAAAGAAGAGGAGTAGGCAGAGCCTCCTTCCCAATAAAAAGGGGAAGGCTATCATTGATCTATTTTCTAGCCAGTGCCCTAAAGCCACGAAGAGAGTGCACATGGTCCAAAAGGCCCCGGGAAAACTAGGGTCCACCCCTTATTGTATTTGAGTTGTGACTATTTCCCATCCTAAGAGGATGAGTGCTCTGTGATATTATTTTCCTGACCATATCGACCTGGATATTGTTCTTCCGGTTCATTTGGAAGGTGTCTCTCCAGATAAACCTATGCCAGTACCGTCCCTTAGCCTGATTGATGTTGAGGGAACTCTTCCTTCCCATTGGATAGGAGTTGTTTCCCATAGCTAGTAGAGATCCTAAGACCCTCTTATCCTTTCTCCTCCTCTTGAAATCTGAGCCCTAGCTTCCTCGGCTCCCTCCTTTACTTACCTCATCTTGAGCCTCTCCTCTCACGCCTCTTATATGTCCTTTATGGATGTCCTTAGGCTGTGCCCTGACCAAAGGCACATGATTTTGACCCTATCCAAGTTCCTTCCTAAGCTTGGTCAAGCTCATGCCCCCCTCTCTCCTTTTAGCTTTCCAGCATCCCCTTTACTGAAGAGTGGAAGGCCAAAGTGGTAAACATGTTCTCCATCAAGATCCGCTACAATGATTTCATGATCAAACGAGTCATTATTAATAGTGGATACACCCTTAATATCATAGCGACTCCTATTTTCCATGCTCTTGTAGCTACCTTCTTTTCTCCTACTCCTTAGAGCCTCCAGGGTTTCAACAAATCCACGACCAAGCCTCTCAAAGCTCTTGATATCCCCCTATCACTCTATCCTAAGATCGTGAGCACCCATTTTTAAGTTCCCCCCCAGGAAACTTGGAGTACAACATCCTCCTTGGCTACCCTTGGTTGGATGCGATGATGGTTGTTCCTTGTCACTTCACAGGATAGATCGTGTTCTTCCATGAAGTCAAAACTTCTTTCTTTCGTGGGATCCCGCTCCCTTCTCTCACCTCTGTAAGGTTGCTTCTAAGGTTCACCCCTTTAGATCTGTTGTCCAGTCTCCTAGCTATTTTGGAGATTCTTCCACTTCTTCTCACTCTAAAGATGGCATGCGTAGGTTGGACTCATCCTCTATCCTTGCCTGTCTCTTCTCCTTGAATGCATGAGCATCCTCAGGGGCACCTCATGCAGGCTCCCCACTCACCCTAACCAGCTTGCCTTGGGTAACTCACGTAGCATTGGGTTGAAACATAGAAGCCATTCACGTAAGCCGTTCCCAGAAGCCATTCAAAGAGGCCGTTCACATCACAAATAGAAGCCATTCACTTAAGCCACTCAAAGAAGCCATTACAACACACATAGAGAGGCAATTAACAGAATCCATCCATTGGTTCCCAAAATTACAATAAGGCATCCATTAAATGCATGCACATAGTCCCTTCTTGGGTTATGGGTTCCTTATCTCTTGGGTCTGGTGAATGGGGTACGGTGAAAAGGGGGTATGATTGGCTATCGGCAATGACCACCAGAAATTACCTTCTTACAATTATTGGAAATGAATGGCTGGAAATGAGCATTTGGTAATGATCGGGGCTATGACTGGTTGGTTATGATTGGCTATTTGTATTTCGTATGATCATCAAATTGTGAATCATCATATATAACGCTTCGTGATTATTCCTTCCATCCATTCAAGGTAGGAACCTGAGTTCCGTATACGTAAGCAATGGTTCTTTTTTCTTTTTATCTTGGGTATGATTGTTGATATGATTGAATGGGCGGGTATGATTGAACGGGGACATCTCTTCTCTCCTCTTATGTTGGGGACTTGGAATGGTAAGAGGAAGGAGTTAGGATAATGGGCGCACCTCATCACTGGGGCTACATCACACACCTTTCTGACTAGCACTAGCGGACCAGCATTAAAGAAGCAACCTGACTAGCGTGAATGGCTCAACCTAGCCCGTCTCCCCGGGTCTATCTAGGATAGAGATGTACAAAATAGGTGGTTCCATGAGTTGGAATACAAATTTCATAAGCATATCATGGTTCGTTGTAACTGTCTCCTCCTAGCATCTAATTCTGAATAGATAAAGCTCAAGATAGAACATTGTGTAGAGGAGTAAGAAGCATTGCTGACTGTGTACTATGTAGTCGCCCTGAGGAGGTGTCCCAGCTCTAGAGTCTAGACGATCTCCTCTAAGCGCTGGTTTGGGATCTAGATTGAGGATGTTTCTTAGATCTTTGTGAAGTATGGATGGACCTCTGGGTCTGCACTGATATGGAGTCTGGAGTTGGGTTGGTTGCAGTCTTTATTTTGGTGCCCCAAGCAGATGGGAGTGTCGTAAAGAATGAAGTTCTTCTCTGGTGGAGGTTGGTCTTGGATGGGGCTGGAGGGTATGATACCAAAGTATAAGGGTCTCCTGCATGTATAAATCCAAGAATAGCTAGAATTAATAGGCAAATTCATCTATGATATTTCCCTCGTTCAATTGAATCTCATGCCTTATATGAGATTCTCCATAGTGGAATTGATGCGCGTGTACTTTATATCTTGTATTATCTACGCTATGCTCAATAGCTCTATGCAGCACTTGTGCTTTTTATGTAGGGACCACGTGTCTCATATCAGTAAGCTCTGTAGGAACTATTGTTCCGTGTAGGTAAGCTAGGTAGGGATGTGTCCCGTATGTTCAGTCCATAGGATTGACCCAAGAGGCCCACCTATCAATACTACTGATGCCATGAGTCTTTCAACACCAAGAGTCTTTTTCAATGGCGGAGGTTTTGGACACTCTCCCTACAAGATAGGCCATTTTCTCTTGGTGGATGTTACCCATTTGAAGCTTACTTTTGATCTCTAAGGAGAGCATAATTACATACATAACGCATCTCCAATATAAGATAATCAAAGAGTTGAAGTACTACCCCTGTAATAAGCCATCCCGTCTAAACATAAGGAACCTCTAGCCCACCCCTACAACTTGCCTCTGAACTCTCTCGTTAGGCCAACCCTCCAACTCTCTCTGAAATCCCGTTTCCGTACTTTTTATTGCCACTTTAGACACGCGTGAGGTTAAGAGCCGCTAGCACCCATTTCATCTGATTAATGAATCACTACTTCTAATAAAGGTACAAATCCGTCCAGCTATTGTGGGAGGCAATATTGCCCGATCCCAAAGGTTATTGTTCGATCCATAGTGAAGAGTGAGAAAAAGTTATGAGTAAAGCGCAGTGCTCCGAAGTAACGCTTGCATGATTCATTTTACTACTCGTTATTCCACTGAATAATACCCCTTACCGCTTTCCACCCCCTTTACCACTGCGGGGGTCGTGTTTCTCTCCCCGTTTAGCCTTTACGTGTCTATAGGTCTCCAAGGGGCACCGAGTCCAACCCCCAGTGTCCGGGGACCCACCTAACCTCTAAAAAGTGGCCAAGCACTTATCGAAGTCCTTCATATCCTCGAGGAGTTTGTTTATTAAAGTTCTTTGCATTAAGGCACTTCGCCGAAACTGAAACAGGGGGAGTGGGGGCGGAGCCAAAAGTGCGGGAAACTAAACCAACTACCTGCTAAGCCCGCCTACACAAACTACCCCATCCATATATGGTGAGCAACCAGGTGAGAAAGCGATGGCGGCCTTATAAGTTGAGCCTGCGTACACATCCTAATATGGGTGAGAAATATAGTGCCTTTTAGGGAGATATGGGTCTAGTCTGTGTAGGGAGGAGTGGGGATTCGCCCTATGGGTCAAGCACTAACTCATGGGGCTAGCCTCTCCCTTATGGTTGAGCTATGCATAATTACATATATAATGATATTGCTCATGTTTCTCTCCCTCACCAATAGTGAGTCCCTACCGGGCCTATCGGTCGATAACCTAATGGGGGGACCTATCTCTATCTCTCCTCAGTGGGGTCGAGATAGGATAGGTTCGGTCTCACTACCGGTTGACAACTAACAGATATCTCCCTCACCATATGAATAGTGAGACGATGGCGGCCTTATAGTTCTTCAATTTGATGGCAGTGATCGAGTCATGCTGTAGCATGATGGCGGCTTTCCCCTCCCCCTCACCATATGAATAGTGAGTGACTTTGTCCCTTCTTTGGTCAAGAGAGTGGGTTTCTCTCTAGTTTTCGAGAGTTCGGCAGGCTCACCCTCGACCTCGTAACCTCAGTCGAGTCCCTCTCTTTTTAGTCTAGAGTTTGGCAGGCTCACCCTCTGGACCTCTATTTTTTAGGAAATAGAGAGAGAAATCGATGGCAGCCTGAAGTCGAGAGTTTGACAGGCTCACCTTCACCCCCTACCCCAAAAGAGAGTTGTTCATCTGATGGCAGCCCGATGGTCAAGAGTTCGGCAAGCTCACGATGGTGGAGATGGCGGCCCAAGGGTCGAGAGTTCGTTATCTCACCCTCACCTTTTTAGGGAAGGTGAGCGAGAAATTCGTTGTCAAGAGTTCGGCAAGCTCCCCCTCACACGTTACCTCACCATCGGAATAGTGAGTCGATGGGGGCCTAAAGTTGAGATTTCTTCAAGCTCACCCTCACCATATGAATAGTGAGCCCCCTAACGGGTCCTACCGGGCCTCTCCTCGACCTCCTCGGCCGAGTCGAGCCTGAAGTCGAGAGTTCAGCAAGCTCACCCTTCGGGCCTTTAGTCGAGAGTTCGGCAGGGTCAGCCTCACCCTACCAGGCCTCACCATATGAATAGTGAGTCCCTCGACCTCCTCAGTCGAGTCCCTACTGTGCCTATCGGTCGATAACAGCCCTGTTTCTATCCTGATGGTCGAGAAAGTAGGATATGGATATGGACGAGATGCTGGTGGTGCTACTGTTCGATCTGCTCATGTGGGAGAATCCACAGGTCCTAGTTATGTTGTTACCTTTACTTCTAGGCCTTGCTCTAGGTCTCGATCAAAAACTGGAACTGGGTAACCTACGCCTACCTCTCTAGTCAAGGAAAGGCCAAGAAATCGAAGGATCTCCCACTACTACTCCGAGGAAGGATATACCACTATCTTACATAAGTCTTTATCGATAGAATATCATTAAAATAGTAGAGGAAGGATATATAGTAGAAAGCCAATATCCCTACTAAAGCCCACTAAAGGCACCTATTCCCAACCTATTATAGGGTTCAGACTCTAGAAGCAGGGTTCATACACACCCTTGATAACTGCTCTCTCACTGTCCCATCCACATAGCCTGACTCAAGGAAGAAAGGGGATAAAGAGGCAGGAAAT
Source organism: Pinus albicaulis (assembly GCA_034641835.2). Taxonomy (NCBI): domain Eukaryota; kingdom Viridiplantae; phylum Streptophyta; class Pinopsida; order Pinales; family Pinaceae; genus Pinus; species Pinus albicaulis. Next base: position 1,376,455,357 of record CM076581.1, read on the forward strand.
AGTTTGTTACAAAGTGAATCTCACAGTAAGGGTCTCTATCCTTTTCATGACGCCTTGCTGATGGCGGCCCCTCCTAAATTACAGAAATAAAGAGAAATCCGATGGCAGTCCCTGACCAGAGTCTCGGTATTTAGTTGGATTAGATGCCTACCAAGCTCAAGGAAGAAACTAGACAGATAACCGAATACCCTCGCTATACAGCCATCTCCCCTAGATAACTGGACCAGCCTCATAGTATCCATCAGGGTCTTACCACACCACCCTCTCCCCTAGAGAAATGCTCTCTCACTGTCCCATCCACATAGCAGCAATCTCGGTCTTCCCACACCCTATCTCCCCTAGAAAACTGTTATACAACTGCCCCAGCCAAAAAGCATCAACCCAGGTCTTCCCACAACCTATCTCCCCCATATCCTCTAGCTAAAGCCATATCCCCTACAAAACTGCTCCACAGCTAGACCAGCCACATAGCAGGAATCCGGGATTTTGACATAAAAAGAACAGAACTGTTCCATAGTTTATTACTTGTTTAAGGAAAGAACAAATAAGTGCTCCATTCCCCTAGTTGGAAGGTAAGGATCGCCCACCATTCCCGTCATGGAACAAAGGAAAGGAATACCTATATAGCCCCCAAAAAGAGAAAAAACACAGGATAGAGTAAGAACCAGAGGTAGAGGCAAGAAATACATTACTATGTTACCTAGCCGATGAACCAGTGGATTCACCTCTTTTAGAAAAAGGAATTGACCTTCTTTCATTAGTTAGGGGGCATGGGCTAAGGCACCACCCACTGCTAAAGTTGCAGCATTCAATAGGCATCCTCTAAGGTTGATAGCTTGTTCAAGAGTCAGTAGCAGTGGTCATTGACCACGTAGTTTCAGTATTCGTCCGATAGCTAGTAGCCTAGGTTGAACCATAGCCAGTTTCATATCCTTCAGTCGCAGATCGAGATGCAGATAGAGATAGACAGAGCCATAGCTTACAGCCAAACCAAGTCCAGGAAATGACCTTGAGCTTGGATGCCTAAAAATAGAATAATCATAATCAAATAGTCCTCTGGTAAGGAGGTCAACCCCGCACTTTGACTCCATTCGATCAGGTAGGGCTATAGCTAGGGAAACTAATGGGTCACTGGCATCATTAAGATCTAAAACTTCCTCTGCCTTTCTACTCCTTCTGCCAAATAAGCCTATTATGCTTATTATTCTGCCTCTGTAACCTACGCTACTTACCCCGTTGCTGGTGGTTATTAAACTAGAATTGCTGGTGCTTCTACCACTAACGCTGAGAGCATTATATAGATCTATGTGTATAGTGAGTCAATGGCCGAGACACTTCGTTAGGGATGCTTCCTCCGCTAATGGTGGTGGTTAAACTGCTACCTTTCATGTATTCCCGTTACTCTTCTCATGGAAATAAGTGACAACAAAAAAGTAGAAAGCTGAACTATGAGAGGCACGAGAGTAAGAGTAGGTGTCCAGTTCGAACACCCATTCTTTATCCAATTCGCTACCATAGCTGCTTCCATTTCCCGACTAAAAGGAACTACCTTTCATTAGGTTAGGGAATGGAAAAGTTGAATATCACTTTCTTTTTCCGGTTATGCCATTCCCGAATAAAGAGAATACCTTTATTGAGGGGAAAGGAATGCGATAAGAAGAATATAATAGTAGTAGTGGATTATCTCAGGATATATTTCTATTTATTTACGAGTGGAAGGAATAGATATACCTTCCTTTCTCTCTTTACCAAATAGCGGGGGACCTTCCCCCCACTCCCTCCTTGCTCCTCCCTTATCCATCCATAAATACCTACAAGTCAAGGTCTTACCTTAGCTCTGCGTAAGGTCCTGAAAGGTCTTACCTAAGCCCTTTATATAACCTGGGTTCTGGACAAGCCCTATTTGAGGGGAATAAATATAAATGTACTTTTTCAACTGGTGAAAGGTAAGGATAACCCTGGCCTGCAAACAATTCTAGTAAGGGTTCGGACAACAAAGAGAGCCACAACTCCCTTTGTTAATGAAGCTAGACCCAAAATGTTAAGCCTTTATAACTATGGAAAACAACCTTAGAAGCAAAGCTATGGTGTATTACTATCATTCACCATGAAATAACCAAGATATACCAGAACTCAGAGTTTACGGCTAGCACAATAGACTAAAAAGACCATACCAGGAGTACCTACGAGATGAAATCTAGAAGAAGGGCACAGGCTTCAAATATTGAGGTATAAATTTGTATTAATCAAAAACCTGCCATGGGAGATATCACCATACTTTAATAAGGATGATTTCACCCTATAAAGTCAATGAAAAAAACCTTTCACCCTGGTCATTGAAGCAGAGATAGATGATGATTTGAACAGTGATGGGATAACTCGATGCTGGTTTTATAAGGATATACGAGGCAAACGATTTTAATAAAATGCTTGACGAGTACTAGATTTGCCTTCACACAAAGCGTTAGACCGAAAATCTTAATGTAACCGCATCAAACCCTTGCCATGCTAGTGTTAATTATTAATCAAAGCCAGTTTGACTAGCATCAATAAAATATCAATAAATATGATATTCAATGAGGAATACTTTAGAATGACACAACCTAGATCAAATTTCAAATTTGATCAAACCGTTATATAAAAATAAATAAAAAAGCTATGAAGTTGCTTGTCCGCATCAGGCAAGCAATAAAGACCTTTCATTTCTCATTTTTCCTGAGTGGCCTCCCCCACCCTCAAGTACTCTACCACTCGCAAGCTGATAGGGACCGCCTTTGGTCGATTTATAAAAGGTAAGGAAAGGACTCCCTAGTAGGAGTCTAGCCTTGTACAATGCCAAGTCCATGAGACCTACTCTTTTCATCAGTTTTGGTAATTATGCATAGAAAATGTTTACCCTGTCACTTCCTCAGTCATGTCCACCGATAGTTCGAGGGTCATCTTCCCCATCATAAAAAAATCTATATCTCTTATCTAAGGCACCCAGCTTAGCATTACCCTATTGTCACCTGAATTTTAGAAGAATAGAGACCTTAGTCTGTCTGACAAATAGAAAAATGATTTGATCTCAAGATTATTGCCATCTCATACACCCTCTCCCGACCAAACTCCTCCCTACCTGACAATGTTATTCCCAAAATGGATCCAAGAGTCTGTAGCTATGTTTACCGTAATCCTGGGGAGAGAGGATTCTTTTAAGGTTAATGAATCTATGTTGGCCATCCTATACATTTGTCATGGTCTCCACAGCCAAGTCCGTTCATTCAGATATGTTGAAGCTATAGCCAGGGGCATTATGGACCAACTAACTAAGTTCCATACTGAAAAAATATTCTGCTATCCCTCCTATCTTGTTTATCTATTTATTTTTCATCAGTAGTCATCCCTGACACACTTGGGGATGGATCTACTCAAATATAGTGTACAAATTAGATGCGTTGAATGGTTACCCTAGGCCAAAAAATATGAAGAATGCTCTGCCAATTATATAAACAAATTCAAGTATGAATCCTTTTCAACTAGAAGGGGTAAAAAGAAAAAAAAAGGATTCCTGAGAAAATTATGCCCTACATATAGGTAGGTACTGAGATCAAAAGAGGATGATGGTTTTGGGGAGAAGACTTATGTTTTATTATAATATATGGATTATATTTGATTCCCTATGGGCTCTTGATGTTTATCACCCCCGGGATCTTTATACTCAAATATGTTAGACAACTATCTCAAGTCAATGAGACCTATTTCTTCAATTCCAATCAAAAAGGTTATGTCAAGCACCCCATTGCCAGGGGAGGATATGCCCTCTCAAATCCAAAGGGTGGAAGGAATGTATATCGCTTGTCTGTAATCAGACAAGGAAAGAAATAGAAATAATCAAGGCCATTATACAAGAGATTGAAACACATCATTCGCCATGTATTTTGGAAAATAAATGCTTCGAGGTAAGGCTAGCAACTTCTACCAAATTTGTCAACAAAGATCTTGCGGTTTTTTACCTACGAATGTCCCTCGTCATGGGCACTGCTTGCAACATGACTGTGTGTAACTACTTATCGAAATTGATTTCATTATTGCTAGGGATCTGTAATTTTATTTACCTCCCATCTCATCTTCCCTAACTTTGTTCATAGTTATAGTTCTTCAATGAATACTTACCCACTACTTAACTCGATAATAGGGGTGGAAGAGCAATTCATTTCAACATCGGTATTACCTTATTTTACAGATGAGTATTACCCTTCCGGGCACATGCGAATAACACCCCACATAGATTGAAAATGGATTGCCTAAATAGAGTAGAATATATTATATTAGAGCCGGTGCCATTGCTACGCATCCTCAAAATGAAAGGGATGACGATCAAGGGATCAGTCCCACCCTACTTCCTAAAAGGTTGGGATCAGTCATTCCATTCAACCACTACTACTGCAATATCTATTTGGCGTTAAATTCATAAGGTTATATCCAGTGATTGGTTCTATTCAGTCGGAGGTGGGTATCGGGTCTCTCGGTGCCATAACATAGGGACCATAGATGCTTGGTGAGCATTAAAGCTCGGTAGTATGGAGCTGGAGCTTTGATATGGATAATTTAGACAGTTTACTATTTTATCATAGTGATCGCTTGTGAGGTAGCAAAACCAACGCATGTTTCTCGTTTCTGTCAATTGTCCTCTCCCGGTGGTCGAGCCTGCTTACGCATCCTCCTGTTGTTCCTTCTTTTACGCGTCCAATTCAAGCGTGCTGAATTGGGTTCATTTGTTGATTCATCGGTGATTGGTGTGTTCCCTAATGAGCACATAGATAACTTTCTACATCTTACAGGGGATCGGGTGGGTGGCCACTTCTATTTATTTCCTAGTTGGGTTGGGCCACTTCCAATCCATTGTATAATAAGGATATAACCCATTGAAGATCAAAGGTGACTGGTGGATGGAAAGAAAAATTGAAAAGGTCAATGCCGAGCTGCTTCGAATCCCGCGTGAACTAGAATATAACGGGAAGGCAAATCGAACCTATATGGGATCCCTTGATTTAATAGCCTACCCAACTCCTTACTCATATTGACTCATTTAACCACTCTGATATCTACCTACTCTTTTTCTTAGCACTCACAGCCTACTCTCAGCACTGACATAGAGGTCCCCCACTCACTGCATTTTACATAGACTTTTGCACTGTGTACTGGTTTCGGGTGCACATGCTTTGAACACATTGGATTTCTGATGCCCTTGCTCTCTTCGTTTCTAGGTAAAATAACTATGGAACTGGTGAATATAGAACCGAAACGAAGTGAAAGAATGGGACCTACAAGAAGGGGATGATCAAGCATAGAGAAGTGAAGGTGCTTCCAAACTTCCAAAGGGTGAGGGGTGAAGCAAGCAAATTAATGGCTCTTGCCTTATATATGTGTATCTATTTTGTATCTCCAATAGCCTTTGAGGTTTACTATTTCCCTACCTATAAACTCCTTCTTTACTCTTGCTTCCTCCTCTATCCCCCGCCTCTACTTCTCCTGCCTTTGGAAACCAGGGGTAGCCCCACAACTATTTGGCTTACTAAACCCTAACCTACATGAGAGGGGGGGAGTGAAAGCCAACCTCATTTTTCTTTACTGTGTAAACAATAGGTCATGCCAATCGTCGTACCCTGTCCAGTCAAAAAAGGTAATGTAAACTAGCCATTTTCTTTACTAATGAGGATCACGACCCATGTTATTTCCCTGATTGAGGGAGCCAAGCCACTCACCAATATTCTACTATGCTATATGAAGTGTGTTTACCTACTTATTTCATCTTTCATCTAAAATGATCAAGCCATGCGATGCAACCCATTTCCTTAATGATTAATGGGTACTATACGCTATTTCCCACGGCATATCTTCTGGTTAGATAGCTATAAGCAGGAGAGGTGGGAGCAGCACCAATTGATCTTGATTTGGATCCCGGAGTTCCAAATACTTGGTTTGGGGAATTTCCTAGGCATTGGCGTTCAGCTAGGGCCGAGCCGTAGAATTTCTCTATTGATTTGACTACTTGAGTGGAGGTGGCTATAGCTTCGGAGTTAGGTGGCTGGTTTAGGTAGCATTGATAGTCATAAATGGGAAGCTACACCATTACAAGGGCTATGAGAAAAACCAACTACTCATATAATTTTATTAATTACAGGTTAGCAACTCACAACCGCAGACATTCATTATAAGATCAATCAATCACAGGAGAGTCATACATTGCATACACGATAGGCAGGGCATATAAAACCACCCAATAATAGGAAGAGTTAACAAGCCATTCCACAGACCATATTTCACATGGGGTGGGATATCGAATAGGAATGGAATAGAAAGGATATCTAATGGGCGGAGATAGGGATGGGATATCAGCTATAGCCTTTGGACTTACTACAGCTACAGCTACCCCATACTACCTAGAGACTATATAAATATTGGCCCCCTACGGTCCAGAGTCAAAATGCTCTTGCCCCTAGGGGTGATTAAAACATGCAATAGTAAGGCAAGCATGCAATACTTGGCAATGGACTAACAGTCATTCATTCAATGGGAACTCATTAACTTATATTAAACCATGCAGACGTAGAATAAGGCAGGAAAGTGTAGGATCACGAGCACAGAGAAATAGCCGCCGATATAGACACTAACCATCCAGGCCAATAAGAAATTAAGACTAGACAAAGACTAGTTAGTACACATGAGGGATGCAAACCTAGGCATATACACAAATATGTTTCTCCCACATGGTTCATCACAATCCTATCTATATTTGGCTACTCCATTATCATCCCCTTAGATATCCACATAATTCGCTCCTTAGAGGGAAAAGGATAAGAATTAATAGGGCTAAATAGTAGGCCTATGCATATAGGAAATTCTTGATCCAAATGTATGTGTTACCATGTGTAGTAATGCCAATTGTGGATATGCTAACTCACCACCTATGAACCATGTTACTCCAATAGCCCATGCTGATGTTCATCCTATGCCACCTCTAGAGAGTCATGTGCTTCCTTCTAATCATACACAACTTGCATGTCCTATGGGGATACCTTCGAATAACCTATGTAACCATATCCTATCACTACTGACTCTGCATATACAAAGGGAAACATCTCCATATTGGATCTACTACACTGGTGCCCATCTCTATGAGACTCTTTGAGCTACAGTATGTATCAAATATCTGCTACTCATGCATCATCTTTGCCATCAACTGATCCACCTTCTTCAAACACTTTAGTTTATCACATCTCCACTAGGCCACTTAGAAAGAATAGGATTAAGCCCCTGCTTGAGCATATAAATAAGAAAGCAGTTTATCAGTTCGGGGAATGCTTATTTGAAGATGAGGCTGAGGCAATATATATGTGGTACCATCCTATCTAATGGGTTGTTCAATTTACCTATCATAACTACCCCATCACAACACATACCTATAAAAACACATATTATATAAGCTTTTACCTACCAACACACAACATTCCTTGTAATATTTAGGGTTCTAGTGAGAATGACCAATTATTGCTTGTTGGTTTGAGGGTAGGCAAGGGACTCACTATTCATATGGTGAGGCCCGGTAGGGTGAGCCTGCTGAACTCTCAACTATAAGGCCGCCATCGACTCACTCATTCATATGGGTGAGGAATTTATTGCTTGCTCGACCAAAGAGAGAGAAAGGTGCGAAGCCGCTTGACTGATAAGGAGAGGAGTGGAGCCGCTTGTCCTTCTGAGGGCAAGGTAGATATGCGCTTTCAACCTGCCCATAGCGCCAGGACTTATCTCTCCATGGCACCACTAGTGAAGATCCGAGGACCAGGATAGATCCACATGAATTAAGATATATGGAACTAGAGTGCCTTGGTTTGTGGTAGGTCAACAAGTGTGAAACGTAGAGATATATTTTTTACCTGGCCCATACCATAGTAGCATTGGTTTAAAAGAGACTTGCAAATTCTTCTTCATTAGAAAGGTTCAACGTATCTATGGTGGCGATATCATTGTATAGGCTCATTCGAAATAGAACCACACTAAATAAGATTCTATTTATCAGAACTACACCTAGAACTAGTTGTTTTAGTTAGTGATAAGTTAGAGATAGAATCTAACTTCTATTTCTTCTGCACTTAGGTAAAAAAGCATGCATGGTTCATTTATGAGACTAGTTACAATGACCCGGCTGGCTGTGTATGATCGACTGGCTATGGCGAGTAGTAGTTATTATGCTCCAACCAATCTCTTATTTTATTTGTCTAGCTGTGAGGGAGGTTGTAACCAAGGCTAAGGGAGGGGGGGAAGGGATTAGCTAGCTTATTTGCTTTCAAGTCTCAAACAAAGAAGGTGAATCCACTTCTCCTTTTCATGGCAAGGACACAGGGCTCGCCTGACATAAGGAGAGCGTTTAGCTCGTCTCGACCAAAGGACCAGAGGTACTCACTATTCATATGGTGAGGGCCGCCATCAGGGCGAGGACATCTCGATGCGATTATCACGTAGAGAAAGGAAGGAGTAAGGGGAATGGCGCACCTCAAACCGGTACTACCTCACCCACCTCCCAGATTGACAACCACAGCATGAAAGACACTACCTGACTAGTGTGAATGCCACTTCGGAAGGTTACAAGTGGGACTACTTCTCTACTCTACCTTATGGCTAGTACCTTACGGAGAGCTTACTAAGGCAATACGTAAAGCAAGTAGAATGGATAGAGACTACAACAGTCTTCTTTAGAGCTATTACGCTTATTTCTCAGACCTACTAGAAGGATTCCACATAGTATAGTGAGTAGTATGGCCTAAGACCTTATGGAAGTCCATATGGCTAGTACACTTCTTGGAAATATGGATAACAATAATCATCAATCATGATGAAGTGTCTGCACATCCATCCAAATAAGGCTAGTGAAAAATTGATCGTCGATGGGTTTGCATCTTGGCACATATGGTATATCCACCTCCTCATCAGTGGTACCCTTGAATCGATAAGCTTGAGTATAACTTATTGAGGGTGAAGAAAAGACACCCGCTCTAAAGAAAAAGAGACCAATATCTAACCATAATTGATTTTTTTGAACTTCCCCTCTTTCGATTTGGTCAATTATTCCTTCATATTGACCAAGACATCCTCACTCTAGATGATCATTATTGGCACTAGAAAATGTATCCCATACTGCATGCACAATCGAATCACTACATGGAGTGTCGAGATGCCTACCAATCTAGCAATTATAAATAGGATCCTACTCAAAGGTAATTGGGTCACATATTTGATATTAATATTTATGTCCCTAGTAGGTTGGGATAGAGGTCTGTAATATGTTTTTATATAGTCTTTCGTGGTCTCTGCACTGCTCCTCCCACCTAGAAGAGAGATGGGGGCACCCCTCTTGGATAACCCTGTAAGAAAGTAGATATCATCTACATTTATCTCTAGCATATTTTCCCAAAACCTCAATTCCTGTACCTAAACATCCAATGAATGAATGTGACATTTCAACAACTCCATTTTCTGCCACATACCAAGTAGTAAGAATAATTTCAATAATCCATGGTTTTTCACTTCCTCGATAGTGGCAGGATCATTTTCTGCAGTCAAATATTTCTCTTCATGTTCTCTTTCTTGCCAAATCAATTCCTTTTTGTGCTAATAGACACCTTAAACATAAACAAAGGATCCATTAGGCTCCTTTTCATGGAAAAAATCTGACAAAAATTTATGGAAAACCGATGAACCACTAGTACAAAATGGCTAATTAGTTACTAAAAAAATGACTAAAATTTGCATATAAACGAATATTTTTCGATCGGTGATCAATAGTAGCTAATTTACAGTATCTTATTACGGGACCAACTTTTGGTCGTTTTTAGCTTAGTCATTAATTGGATATCTCAATTTTCTTGTCTAGTTGTATATTTGGTCATTAATTTAGTCACTAATTTAGTCATTGATTTGATCATTAATTTCATCAATTATTTGATCATTAATTTGGTCATTGATTTAATCTTTGATTTGGTCATTAATTTTCACAATTAATGACCAAATATACAACAAAATATATTACTATATGATCACTAGAGAAAACGAATTAATGACCAAAGAAATATGACTAAAATGTTGGTCGTGTTATAAGATACTGTAAATTAGCTACTAATAGTCATATATATGAAAATTTTATTCATCGTTCGAAACCAATTAATGAACGAAGAAACATGACTAAATTTTAGTCGTGTTATAAGATACTGTAAATTAGCTACTAATAGTTTTGTATATGCAAAATTTAGCCACCATTTTTAGTCACAAATTTATCATTTGCAGTAATAATTTATTCATTATATAAATGAATAATTTAGTAGTTTATATTCATTTCATTTACTTCCATTAATAATCATTATAAATGACTAATTTAGTCGTATATTCATTTTATTTGTGTTCATCATTAATCAATATAAACTACTAATTTATTAGTTTTAAATTGATTTTGTGATCATTATTAATCAACATAAATTAATTTTTATGATTCAAAAAATGTCATACAATGTGCATGTCCATCTAATATGAAAACAAAAAGTCACATATTTTAATTACAATACAAAACAATATCAAGTGCAACTATAAATAATTTCAACCACTTAAATTATATTATATGAAATGTTAAATTATTACAATATGGTTTTCCAACTTAATATTGGTTAGACTACAATTTACACATGAAATGGTGTTTCATCACTTCAAAACATTATCTTTGTGTTTTCAAGCCATTGTAGGTGAATTCACCGACTTTGAAGACTTTACCACCAGTCTTTATATGTGTGTCTTATGTGGGATATTGGCTCATAGAGTATCACTAGACTAGTTCTCCTCTCTCTCTTTTTGCATGTCGCTCCAATGTTATTTCTCCCCCGTTTTTTCAATTCATGCTTCTTACCATAAATACTGAGTTCATTTTCTGAAAAAAAAAATAATATACAATGCAAAGTGTAAAAAATGAAAGACAATGAACACTGGAATATAAACTAAATCAGGCTATAAATAATTTATATGACATATACCTCAACATCGGCAATGTTAAATCCATTTTTCCCCATACAAGTAAGAAACTCGAACAAATTTTCTTTATTGTGGTGATAATTGTCCTTATAATGTGGCCAGATAACCCGTATAAACAAAGAAAATAAAGTATCACCATATATAGAAAATAACACCTTAGTGACTTAGTATTCAACTTTCAAAGAAAGCTTAGGAACAATCATGTCAACTAAGTTATATGCTAAAAAACTCAAGTTGTTGATAACTTGTGAAAACAAATAATCTGAGGTGTGATGTTTAATCCTTGTCGTTTTATTCACAACAACATTTCATTTTCTAACGGATGAACTTAGTCAAGTATATAAACAACATGTACTCAAATAACAACATGAAAGTAACTTTTTCTGATAGTCATGAAAATATTTTGACACAAAATAGCTATATTGATTCCAATCAATATGGTGTAATACTAATTTCATCTTCAAGATTTGGTTTTTGTTTAAATGGACATTATACTAAGCATTTTAAATTTCATAGTTAAAATACAAAACAAAATCAAAGGAAACGTCCAAAATACAATCAAACAATAAAGAGAGGATATCATGGAATGGAAATTTCAATTATAATTTTTTTTTTACCTATTCACCAATGTCGTGTCAAGCATTCCTAAAGCATTTGCTTGCCCAAAATAACCATGAGGTGAAATAATCACAACATTAAAAACCATAGGAATTACTACTAAAAACATTTCCAACGTCGATGGCTTAGGTGTCTAAGCGATCTGTAACAGCGAATGAACCATGTCCGAGATGTGACATACATCATCTTTTCCAATCACATTTCCTGTAACCTGCCCACAATAGAGTCAATTAACAATCAAACAAAGACATTGACATATTTTTTTAATCTTTTATATCTATAAAATTTGAATCTGATTTGTTTCATGAACATATTAATTCATATTTAAAGCCTTCCTAACATATGAAAAAGTACCAATCAAATAGGACATCAGAAAAATCAGCCTCAATGACATCCTCAAGAAATTTCTTCAATATCAATATTTTTCTTGTTGTGATATCTTGGGTAGAAAAAATAACATATCTACAAAATAAAAATGCATATATTTCTTATGGTCAAACTTTGTATATGGTGTATTCTTAAGCTGTTTTTTAAGATGTTCCTCCACCTTTACCAAAGTGAATTGTAGCTTAGTTAAACTATGTATCTTTTCATTTAGCATCAATTTCTGCAAGATAAATGTCAAACATTATTCTTTTCCATTTTTCAACATGCAGCATATGATAAATTGAAAGTCGCATAAAACCAAGAGCAAACCTTTTTCTAACCAAAACAAACAAAAAAACAATGTCTCTAATAAAACTTCATTATAATATTAGAAAATGAAAAAAGAGTGGACCATTTTTGTTGTTTGACTTTGCCTATTTTATGTTATGAAAATGCTCGAGCTTCAAGAATCAACAAATGTCAGGGAAGTCGTAAATGTGAAAAAAAATTATGTTGACATAATTTGTAGGCTTCTTCAAAATTATGTGAATGATGCCATTTTCGGATGTGGTAAATCTCATAATAAGAAATGGCATGTATTCTAATAAATTACATTGCAATGACTACCATGGGGCTCCACGGGTTATAGGTCCTCATTATGTTAATCTTGATGATGAAAGGGAGACAACAACGATAAGTATGGGTGGTCCTAGTTTGTATGGTGGATATCTTCAAACAAAGTTCATCATCTCAATGAACCTAGGTTCTGACATGGTAAAACTGGATCTGGTCTTCACCCAAATTCATTCCATCATACTTTGTCAAGACTCAAGAGGACATAATTGTCCTTCATCTTATAATAGGGTTTCTTTTGAGGTTATAAATAAAGCTTATCCAAATGAAATGGATCTTTGGGCTCCAAGATATATGGATAATTTAAATGATAACAATTATATGTGTTTTTCCCAAGATTCAAATGTAGGGATACATTTTGTGGATTTTACTAATAAATATAATGAGAGAAATAATCCAGAAGGAGAATCTACTGGTCATTGTGATTAAGGAAATACTCGAAGATAATACGACTATCTAGGTTCAAATCAAAGATGGTGTTGACTCTTGTAGCTCCTCAGTTGTTGGTAGTTTTTACGGTAGGAATTTCAGTTCTTCAAGGGTGGGGTCCTTCAACATAATTGAATCTACCTTGGTCATATCACCCAAAAGAAAAACATAATAAAAAAAGAGTAAATATGTCAAGTTTAGGGAAAATAATATTTGTATAGTTGTCAAGCTTATAGTTCTTTTTGACTTTGTTATAACTCTGTTGAGATTCGATACCACCTACTCTACAGTAAAAAAATGGCAAAGGAGCCATTATTCATACCTACCCATGGTCTCTTGTAGGCATGATAGAAGAATAGGTTGAGCCATAAATTAGAATTGCATATATTGAGGAAAGACAATTCATTATCTAGTTAACCAATTGCACATTGAATCCTATATGGATGAATAACCCTAAATAAAGCCAGTTTTCTCTATCATATGCCTTGGAAAGACAAAATAACATTTCCTGTAATTTTTTTGGTTTCATGTTATAAATTCCTTCTTGGGAAACTCCTATTCCTTAATGGATTTGTTTCACAGGAAGGATGCAAAATTGTTCTAATGATATGGAATCAACTTAGTGGATTTTGACCCTACATGACCAAGGAACTTGGGAACCTTGGGCGCATCAACAATATCATCCTCCAATGAAAATAGAACAACCTCCAACCTAGAAACATAAGAATTATATATATTCATAATTCATAATCACAAATGACCATATATTGTAGCAGCCCTTAAATAAATTAAAACTTGAATAAGAATAAACACAAAATTTCACATTACCCTCCAGTAAGTTGTCCTTGATTTAGAAAGAAATGCTCAAACTTGCATAAATGCGTAAGTAGATTCCCCAGAAGAAAAATTTCAACATCTTCCCTAAAAAAAGAATCTAATATCCAAAGCAAAACCATAATTGAATGGAACAATGGTGCTTTAAGCTCATCTACACAAAAGGTTTCCTCCTTCAAATCTCTCACATTGGATGGTATGTCATGCAAAATTAAGAAAAAGTTAGGGAAAATTGTCGACTTCTCTAAAAGACATAATGAAAATGCATGGAATCCTTGTAAAGGAATGCACCTGTAATATTCTTTGATTTCCATTTCATCCTTTTTCCCAAGTTGAACCTCAATGAGTTGTGAACTCAAAGTTCTTTGAGAAAAATGTTCTTACAGTTGAAATTCAGCATTTGCAGTCTTCCCACCTCCGTCACCTGATGAGTATGAATTATTAAACTCTCTTATGTCATTATCAAAAAAAATTCTTTCCTAGACATATGATTTTTCAAATAAAGGCTTTTATGCTGCATAAGTCATTATCAAAATTTCATCTCTCATACCAGCTGGAATTCGGTTAGAACTGCAACCTGAAATTGAACCTGCACCTGTTCGTATATTACTCAGGATGTGAATGGTGGAATATCTGCTAGAGCACTCTTAGCACATGGTAGAGGCTGAGCCCTCCCTCTTATTACCTTTCCAAGATCTCCCTTAGGACCAAGAGTCAAGTGGCTATCATCAAAAGCACTGTGTGTTGAAGGGCTTGGCATAGACTGATTTTCAAATTGAGCCCTATCCACAATCTGAGCATCTTGACTAGTGAATCCACGTTCACGTGGTCCCATATGGGGTTGTGGCCCTTTAATCCCACCCATATGTGGAAGTGAACCCTTTTGTGCACCTGCCATGTAAGGTGGCATCGCAATTCCTCTCTCACCATGATCAAGTGGTGTCACAAGTCTCCAAACTGAATGTCCCATATTGGTACCTTGAAAGCAACCTCCCTGTCCATGTAGTTCTTGCATAACATCCCGATGCACTTCCTCTATTTTCCTAGGGCCCTCAAATTTATTCCTTTGTTTCCATCCATTCCCCCTTAGATCAATCAGATCCTTCAACATGAACCTCATCCTAGATGGAAGCCCTTGGTTATTGGAAAATTTTGTCATTCTATCAAAGTAAGCATCAATATGTTCCTTGGCCTTTGAATAGTCAATCATATGACCAATAGTGCTCATAATTTTGCACAAAGATTCAAAATTTTCCTCCTCTCGATGCTAAAATTCACAAATTAATTTCTTGATGCATGCATGTATAATTCTTTTGGTCAACATACTTTCTTTATAAATCTCACCAATAAACCTTATATATCCTAGCATTCGTCGCCCTGCTGCAACCTTCTTCTCTCGTTTTTCTTCTGCTGAAATTATTTTTTCACCATGCTCTTCTGCTTTCTCAGCCTCAACCTCTTCTCTTTCATATTTTTCAAATTATTCCTGACATTTGTTCAAAATAATTCGCTTGAAAACAACCTTCTCATTATCTTCATAAAATTATGGTATTCCTACAACAAGCTGAAAACTGAATTTTGCATACTTTTCACAAAAATCCATCTCCACCAAGGCTTTGTCAAATATTTTAATATTATACCATGACGACATGATGCAGAGTCAATGTTCACTTCTTTGACTTGTTCAAAAATTTTCTCAGAGTTTTGGGGCGTTAATTTATTGAGGATGGATTTAATTTATCTTTGTTTCAACGGATCCTCATCAGAAACCTTGCCCACTTCATATCGGTTCTCTGATATATGAATTGTGGGAAGAGAAGGCTGTGGAGGTGGAATCAAACCCTTCTATGAACTAGAATCAGGCTGCCACCTATCAGCATCATAATTATTTCTCACTAGTCCAAATTGTGGAAGTGGTGCTTGCACATAAGGCTCTCCAGGAAGGATGACATTCATACTCATTTGTGTTTCACGGGTATTTCGTGCAGAGCCTGTATTATAACCTTGGCCAGGTCGAAACACAATATAGGAACCACTAAGATCTGCATCCATGTGCATATTACAGCCATCAGAAAAAGAATCCACCGACTTGGCCCATCTATCATCATCCAAACTAGCCATATTTCTCCCACAACGTTCAAGTAGATAATTCCCACTTAGCTACATGTCAAGTCCTCTTGTAGTGCTTGCTAATGCATCAACATCTCCTACATGAATTGCAAGTGCTTGGGTATTTCCAAGTAATTCAATAATGTCTGGAAAAATTTCAAAATGATTTGGTAGATCTTTGCACTAATCCTTGATTGTCAACAAAAAATATCTGGAGTACTTTCTGTCTCCTGAACATTCAGTAACTAAAGTAGCTACTTGATTCATAGGATTTGAAAGCTCGGATGCATCTTCCCAATCATCCACTTCTTTCAGGACTTGATTCTCAAGCTATTTTGAAGAAGTCTTACTCTTGACATCATAGGTTACTATTTTGGATGATTTTGGAAGGTTCACAACTTCCTCCTTCTCCTCTTGAACCTTATAAGAATTATATAGATCCCAATGGGAGTTGCAACATTTTCCCTACTGGAAAAAAACTTCCTTTTCTTCTCCTTGTTGACAACTACTACCTTGGAAGCATCACCAATATTTGCAAAGCTCTTCTTCGCAGAAACATTGGAATAAATTTTATTCTCCTTTTCTATCAATCTAGCTACTAAATCTTGCTTACCTTAGCTTTCAACAAGCAAAGATGACACCTGAAGTTGAGCAAAAATTTCACAAATATCACTATTAGTGGTGGATACTTGACCCTTATCTTGTGTGTCAATTTCCTTCAAATTGGTAGCTGATCCTTCCCCAAGTACTTTAGCACTATCATGGTTAACCCTACCTTTTTTTCTATATCCAGAAGATTGTTTGCAGTTAACAACTTTTTTACCCGACAGAAAACCTGGTTTTTCCTCCAAAATGGCCATATCAGCTTTAGGGAGAACTGTTGTAGCTTCTAATTGTAATTCACATTTAGACACCTTGCATGTATTTTTTGTTCACTACTCAGATACAACTAACACTTCATCCTTTTTCTCTTTGAGCATATTTTGATCAACAACCACTGTGCCATTCTCATGTGTAGCCAGTTGAGATGCCAACCTTCTCTCATGCATTCCATTGATTTTGCTCTCGCCAACATGCAAACTATATTTTTCTTTTCCAGTGACAGAATTGGAAAAATAAGACAGCTCTTTGTTTATGTCAACATCAGGTGAACTTGACAACTCAGATGGGGAATAAAAAACCACAACATTCTCATGCACATGATGGAGAAAATTTCCAAGATCTTTCTTCTCTGCAATTACATAATTAACAAATTTATTGTCGCGGCTTTGTCTAGCATTATTGCTTGTTGATTCAGATTGTTTATTCTTCACATTTCTAAGTTTTGAATATGATTTAATGTCACCCTCACTGCATGTTGGGCTCTTCAATTTTCCTACAAGAACATTTTTATTATCAAACTTCATATCTTATGATGGTTTCTTTACTACTCCATCATCCTTTGTAGAAGACTCTATAACTAGCCCAGAAGTTTATGTTTTTCCTTCATATCCCTCACCAAATCTACCCAAAGATGAAGACATATCAGCAATGATCAATTTAGTCACATATTCTAAATCTTGTAAAGGTTCCAAGTTTCCCCTGGAAATATCACTTTCGGTGATCTCATCTACAGATGATGAAACTCCTAATATCCTTAACGAGGGAGTGTCCACAAAATTAACCATGTTTCTTGGTGACTTTTTTGGCAATAATATCTTTTCACATTTTGTGGGATTGCTAAATGAACCACAAGGATGGGCTACAAAATCAGGCTCTAGCAGTGAAGAATGCAGAATTGTTTCTATAGCTAGGTCAAAATTAGCCCCTCCATCAACAACTTTAATTGTATTCTCTAGGGTTGTCATTAAAGAAGTTGTCGAGGTAGATGATGAATTCTGACTCAAAATTAACTCCTCCACTTTCCTATGAGAACCGCTAAGTTTAGACTCCTATGCAACCACCTCTCCTTTTCACTCCCTTTCCATATTTGAAGAGATTCCTACCAATGCCACATGTTGTTGCATCTGTTTCTTTTTAGGCTTGTGCTCGGATTTTGTCATCTTATTTGAACATCCATTTGTTGAAAGACCTACTTGCTTTTCAGATATGTTTTTCTGATTTTCACTAGTATGATGATCTAATCCAAACTCAAGTGCAGAAACTATAAAACAATTTGAAACCGTACAATCCGAGAGATCACATGTTGTCATAGTAGGCATTTTCACTAGGGACAGCTTAACTCCATATGCTTTATCTATAGTCAATACTTTAGATGGATGACTAATGGAAAAATGTAAACTACAATTATCTTCATTGTTGACAAATGCAACTGTAGGAGAACTTGGTTAATTGCCAAGAGATTTTGGCAAGGAGTTTTTCTTTCCATCCATAACTTGAATTGGATCCAAAGTGGTTTCTGAAGCCTCTGGGAATGGTTTCAATATATCCATCATCTCACCAGAATGGATTGTAGCCATTTTATTTTGTCCTGTTAATGGGCGTGAATCATTTTATATGCCAGTTTTTGTCTTTAAAGGTTGACGAAAAGTAGATGAAATGTTACCATATGACCCAGCTAGTATCGATGAGTAGAAATTCATTAGGGGTGAACCACTTAAAGAAACAGAACCTGAAAGTGGAGGTCTATATGTAGGAAGTCCTGCTAATGGAGGAATGGAATCTTTAACTGATGACACAACATCAAAGATCAAAGCAATGAAATAAAATCATTGTGGAAAGAAATATGCAAAAATTGCTCATTTTTTACATGTCAAATATGCTCCAAGTATGGGCACAAACATGAGAGTTGAATTTTCAACTCTCTAGGCTCTTTTCAATGTGGTCAACCAAAAAGATGTCAAAAAACTAAATATTTTGGGGGATTCAAAACTTGTTGTGGATTGAGTCTACAACAAAGTCAGCATAGTGGCCCCTCATTTGGCTCACATTTTGTAAGGTATTAAACAAGTCTACAACAAGTTGGATTGGTTCTCTTGTGGCCATATATACCATGAACTCAATACCCTAGCAGACAAGCTCTCCAAATTATTCCACAAGTGATAGAATACCAAGAGTATACGAATAATAATTTTATGGGGGTTTTTGCCTTCCATATCTAGTTTTTTGTCTCACTTATTGGCTATATTTTGTGATTATATATGTAAAAAATCCAATGATATTATCCAAAAAGTGATAGAGATCTTTTTTGGCTTTTAAAATCTTGCACAATATATAATTGGAACAAAATTTTATTACTAAAAATCAATAAATTACTTCTACATACCAATAAAAGTAGCAAAAGCTCTATAACCTTTGATCACCTTGAACATCAAGCACACTAAGAACCTTGACAATGGGGTTCTAAGAACATCGCCTGTGGACATTTTCTTTGGATTTGTTGTTTGTTTTCATATTCTTTATAGTTTCATGGTGATGACATGGTATTAGAGGTTCATGGCACTCTCCAGGAAGGGGAAAACATTAAGATGAATTTAACTGAAAATTTTGCAGCTCTATAGAATAGTTCAACTTTTGTTACCAGATAATTACTTGAGAAATATGAAAACCGTTTAATGGGTTGGTTTCATAATTTGTTTATGTTTACAAATTAATTTATAATTTTCTCAAATTCTTGTTCGCTGCCATCTGTCTCAAATTGCAGTTTCAATGAACTTTTGGTGACAAAAGAAAACTGTTGTTGTTCATGATAAACTGGATATAGTACTTGACTCTAACTTCCAACTACTATATTGTTCCTGATAAACCCCATAAAGAAAATAATTCTAACTTCCAACTGCAAGCTTGTGCTGTAGTTATTTTCGACCAGGTCAACCTTCTCAAACAACATCTTTTATACCATACTCTTGGAAGGGAATAAATCATGCATGTCTGCTTAAAATAGGAAACCTACAACTACAACCAATCAAACCTTATAAATAAATCAAATAAGGTGACTTCTTTGAATAACAAAACCTCTCCAATTATATGATACATGGCGCTATTTTAATGAATTGACTTCCTGGTTAGCATAATCACTTCCGAAGTCTCATATTGTTCAGAACATGTCTTCAATGAGATGTTTCCACAAAGCCCATCTTCAAAACCTACACATTTCACTTGAGATCACACTGAATCCTGTAGAATAATGTGGGAATTTCATGTCAATTGATTCGAACTGTGACAAATCTCTGAAGGTTTTTTCCTTTTCAGAGAGTGTCATTGACTTCTTCCTTCAACAAAATTGGCCTGTATGCAATCTCCACTTCACCTCCTCCTTTTGAAAATTTGTAATTCATTAATATTAATGTCAAACCTATCCAAGAAAAATCTCACAATGTTGATTCTGATTAGCATCTTACTGTTGTTCTTGTAAGTAATCCGCTCATTAAGTGTTGCTTTCTCATTATTCTATGTCCCGTGGGAACTCTATCTGCCAAAACATGGGTCATGACATTCATACAGTTAATTTCCTTGGAAGGTAGATTCTAACAATACTTCTCGTGCTAAAAATGGTTAAGGAAAATATTTTAAAGCTATTCACCTACAAAGGTCAAACCCATTTCCTCTATTTGGAAAAAGTAGCAAAACATCATTAAGAATACTTGGATCCCTATTCCACATATCAATTACATTGAAATCACTACTTCATTCTGTTATTTGACTGGACATTCTGTTTTGACTTTTATTAGTACATCAGCCAACTGAAGTAACACCGTGGAATTTCTTGAATATATTTGTCTCTGTCCATACCTTTATATGTGTCACATATTCAACCCAACTCATATCTTATATATACTATGACATTTAAATTATATAAGATATATATCCTACCCTAGCAGGGATATGGAGTGGTTTGAATCATGTCACCAAAATTGGAAGTGCCTAATTCATCTAGTCCATTTGGGTTTTTTCTCTCCACCAGTGATTTAGGTTGTCATGGGAGAGTCCTCCCCTTATGAACGCCATTGTTGCTGACACACATTAGCATTTAAATATGAGGGAGACTTGAGAGTGAAATGGGTATCTATCCCATGAGCTTATTCTTGTGTATTCTCACCCTTTCGAGGTTGGCATATGTGCTCGATTTCATAGGCAAGTACCCACATGTGGAAGAGAACTCAAAGTTGTTATGTAGCTATTGAACTCAATTCCAATTCCAGAGGTGGTACAAAACTTGATGAATAATAGAACTCAATGTTCTTATGATGCTACTAAACTCAATTCTGTAGAAACAGAGATCTCAACAAGTTAAAACTCAATTGAAGGACCATTTAAGAGTGAAATTGACAGTTTCAACAATGCCAACATCATTCAGTATTTTAATGAGAATATATGAAATACAAAAATATCTTTGGCATCTAGCTTTTAGTGTTTTACTGGAAATGCCTGAAGCATTATGGAAATAGAATATAACCTTTTGGGAAATTCATTCAATGCCTCCACCTGTGAAAAATTTGGACTGACACATTAATACATGATTTATATAATAAAATTTCACTAAACTTTCACAACATTAAGACCATTTTATGCTCTAATTGTGAACAAGATCCAAAATTTACAAAGCACAATTTAGTGGGTATTGATTAGTCAAAATTACCATGTCGATCAACTACTCATGTCTAAATGATGGTATATTAGATTAGGTGTGGGTTGCACTTGCATTTGAAAGAGTGAACAAAACATGGATAAAGAACATTGACTACACTAGAAACCTCGACAATGGGGTTCTAGTAACATGGCCAAGAATCCAAAATTGACAAAGTATAATTTAATGAGCATTGATTAGTCAAAAGTACAATGTGGATCAACGAATCGTGTCGAAATGATGGTATATTGGACTAGGCGAGGGTTGAAATGGAATTGGAAAGTGTGAACACAACGTGAATAAAGTCACTTGGAGAAGGAATACAAGGAATCATAGTCTTGGTTGCACATATAGGGATGGTCAAACAAGCAAGTAGAAGCATTTGGGACACCATAAAAATTAGCAACTCATTTTTTCTAAGAGACATCCAAAATCACATTTTTTTATAGGGAAAAGCTTAAAATCCTCCTTTTG
Organism: Pinus albicaulis; assembly: GCA_034641835.2. Taxonomy (NCBI): domain Eukaryota; kingdom Viridiplantae; phylum Streptophyta; class Pinopsida; order Pinales; family Pinaceae; genus Pinus; species Pinus albicaulis. The sequence goes on from CM076581.1 coordinate 1,376,477,441, forward strand.
GAAAATGCATCCTACACATTAGGGAAAATTTTCCATCTACATTTCCCAAAGAGATATGTAGAGAAATTTTTCTTCAATCGTCCAAAAAAAGGGAAAAATAAAAAACCCTTTTGGGAAAATGCATTTCCCTCTATGTTTCACCACATTTCCCAAAAGAGATATGTGGAAAAATGTTTCTTGGAGAATCCTACAAGAAAAAGACACCTTGGGAACATGGGAAACATGGAGGTGCCCCCTCCCACCCTAAGGGACACATCCCTGTAGAACAATGGTTTCTTCATTCATTTAGTGGCATTTCTGAGTCATCATTGCTCATTTGTTTATGAATACAAGGTTTATCATATACTGCTATGTTGAATGGTAAGCATGTGTCAAAGCCCTATAACAAGAGGAGCTCCTTCGGATAGAATCAAATCCAAGGCCTGACAATTGGGACTAAACTTTCATAGTTGCAATATAAGCATGTGGACATCAACACAATGGAAATTCAATATAATACAGAGACCTTACAAAACCATATTTTCTTGATGATCAGCGAGGCTTGGGTATTTCACTTGCACTAAGCATATCATATATTGTCATATATCAGTAAGGTACATCTATAAGACCTCATTTACATATACTTCCAAAAGTCTTCCTTGGAAATATTAGTTTTATTTTAATAATCAAAGAACTTCTTTAACAATTATTGTTGACTAGTGTAAAAGCATAGCTCTCAAAGAATGGAAAGGTGTTGTGGGCTATATCTAACATGAAAAAATCAAGAACTGAATAAGTAGGAAGTGATGTTAGCCCAAATCATGGTGTAAAATGACCAGTATTAAACTTTTTCCACTTCATACTATCACACTAGTGTGTTTGTAGTAGAAAATTGGTACTGCTGAAGGTATAACTACGACAATGTAAAAGAAAATATCCACAGTGAAAGTTTTTTAGTTTGAAACATATATATGAACTTAAAACACATTTTGGATAAGAAGTACATACTTGTTCAAACGCTGAGCAAAATTCCAGATACTGCAATGCTGATCCAACATCATTTGATGAAAATTCTATGCCTGCAATCAACTGCGTTGGCTTCCCTTGAGGAAAAATTATTTCATCCATCTCTTTCTTGTATTTTCATTTCTTCTTCTTCAAATTCACTTTTCTTCAACAACCTCTAATTGAAAATCAGATACAGAAATAGAGTGATCATTGATCCCCTTGATAACATATTTCTTTCTAGGTTTGTTTATATTGTCTGATTTTCTTTTCTTTGTTTGCTTCACATCGACCTTTAGAACATGTTCACTTTTGGTTGGAATAAAATTTCTAGCTTTAAAATTAATTTTAGACAAGGTAGTGAACATGGCTGCAAGAATAGGGAATGGGAAATTGTGCCAAGATGAGATTTCAGCAGGAGGAGATTTAAAGGCACCCAAAAATAACAAAAACTCACAATTAGTACTTTGTCAAATTGAGTGCGGTCTGCCATCAACATATAGATGTTTGGGAATACTGAATGGCCAGAGTAACATAACCCATACACACCAACTGAAAAATGAAGGTTGGTACAATTCGCTAGGGAATCACTGGGGTGGAAACCCACCCCATCTATGGCTCCCACCTAGAAAACTATGACAGTAACCAAAATAGTTGCAAGCACTCCACCAGCTTCACAAATATTTCAGCCAAACAGTCGGTAGCACTATCACTGCAGCTAAAATTCCAAATGAATAGAGAGAACTCAGTTCAGTCCCAACAATATCAAAATGAAAACCTAGAAAAATCCTTGTCAAATTATCCCCCTCCATTATGATAAACTCCACACAATATGCATAGAATTCATAACACAAAATAGTAGAGATAAAAAAATGACCAAGTCTCCCCAATACAACCTCTCCAATATCTGGATAAGTATAGATGCCTTCCTGGCTCTCAAAATAGTAGCGTAAGAGAACACCTGTGTAGCAGCAAATGAAGGGAAACAACAACAACAATGCTAGACTTATCCAACCCGCTTCTAAAATAGTATATGGGGTAGAAAAAAGGCCAACACCAGCTAGTAAATTCACTCCATTAACTACTTCTTGCACAAAGCTGTAGCCTTGTCCTTGATATTCTATAGCATTTCTAGCCTCTCTACCAACAACCCTTTTATCAAATCCATCTCTATTTTCCCCTTCTGTAGAAACCGATATATATGTTGGATTCTCTTCAAGTCCCTCCTTTTCCAGTAATGGTCTCCTGGAATCCCAGTAAGGTGCATCCTGTGTTAGTAGACCACCTTTTTTAGAACATGGAAGTTCAAAGCTTGGTTGGTGTTGCATCCAACCAAAGGATACCGTTGGAGATGCAGCAATGATGTATGTATCCATAGATTCTCTGTAACTCTGAGGCCATTTTGTGGACTGGAAGAATCGGTGAGAATATTTTTCATGGGTAAAATAATCCTCCTTCTCCACAGTGAGCCATTCTTCATCATCATCTTCATGAATTCACTCGTCCTCATTCTTCTCTTCAATGCTTTTTTCACTCCCTCCATCACCACTATCATCAAACAAGTCGACAGTAGACTTGTATGACTCCATTGATGAAATGGGTATCCCAAGGAAATCTCTCTGAATATTCAGCTGAAGAAATTGTAGTAAAGAAGTTGCAAGAAAAATACCCACAACAAAATCCCTAATCACTAAGCCAACAGGAGATAACCAAAGTTTGGGCGGGAGAAATGTTATTTTAACTGACGTCTAAAATTTAAACGAAAAATGAATATTGCCTCCTTCCATTTTTCCAAACATCATTTTTAATATTATTCCCTCCAAATATCATTTTTAATATCATACCCACTGTTGTTTTAATGAATGTTGAGTGCACTCCATGATTCCTTGTAATATCAAGTATTGTTTGAAAGGAAGCTTCAAAAATAAATTCAATTTCATTATAATAAATTTAATTTAAAAACATTGATGATGAACCACAAAATGAGTGGTTTGAAAGGCGTTGAACTTTAAAAAATTATGTGACTTATCTAGAAGAGTTTTTAAAGAAAATAATTAATTAATTATTAAAATAAAATTGAGATAAAATATTAAATTTAGGAGAGGTTTTTGCAACCCATGGTTTTGCTCATGGTATTCCATCTTGCCAATAAGGGGGAATTAACCCGATCGTAGGTCCCAACTAGACCTCCTCTCGTTTGGAATGGCTAATCCCAACAGGTTTTAAGGATTTTTTTAAGGTTTAGGGGAATAATGAGTTAGTGGTTAAGATATTAAGGATTAGGGGCTTAAGGTTTGGAGGTTTAGGGTTTAGGGGTTAGGGGAATAATGAGTTAGTGTTTAAAGGGATTAGGGATTGGGGGCTTAGGGTTTAGGGGATTTAGGTGCAGTTAGTTGTTAGGTGAATAATGAGTTTGTGGCTAAGGGATTATGGATTAGGGGGTTAGGGGTTAGGGGATTTAGTAGTAAAGTATTTTAGGGGTTAGGGGTGAGGGGTTAGTGGGTTATGGGTTAAGCGTTAATGGTTTACGGGTTTAGGGGTAAAGGGGTTAAGGGTTTATGTGTTAGTGGTTTATGGGTTTAAGGGTTTAGAGGTTTAGGGTTTAGGGGGTTAAATGGGTTAGGTTCTTAGGGGTTTAGGGGGTTAAATTGGTTAGGGGTTGGGAATTAGGGTTTAAGGGTTAAGGGTTTAAAGGTTTAGGGTTTAGGGGGTTAAATGGGTTAGGGGCTTAAGGGTATAGGGGGTTAAATGGGTTAAGGGGTTAGGGGTTAAGGTGTTAGACGTTTAGGGTTTAGGGGGTTAAATTGGTTATGGTTTAGTGGGTTAGGGGATTTAGCAGTTAAGGATTTTAGGGGTTAGGGGTAATTAGGGGTTAATGGGGTTAGGGTTTAGGGGGTTAAATGGGTTAGGGTTTTAAGTGTTTAGGGGGTCAAATGGGTTAGGGGTTGGGAATTAGGGTTTAAGGGGTTAGGAATTAAGGTTTAGAGGTTTATGGTTTGTGGGGTTAAATGGGTTAGGGGTTTAGAGGTTTAGGGGGCTAGGGGATTTAGCAGTTAAGGATTTTAGGGGTTAGAGGTTAAGGGGTTAAGGGGTTATAAATTTAGGGTTTAGGGGGTTAAATGGGTTAGGGGTTTAGAGGTTTAGGGGGATATAGGATTTAGAAATTAAGGATTTTATAGGTTAGGGGTTAGGGTTTAATGGGGTTAGGGTAGGGGGTTAAATGGGTTAGGGTTTTAGGGGGTTAAATGGGTTAGGGGTTGGGAATTAGGGTTTAAGGGGTTAGGGGTTAAGGGTTTAGAGGTTTAGGGTTTAGGGGGTAAAATGGGTTAGAGGTTTAGGGGTTTAGGGGGTTAAATGGGTTAGGGGTTAAGGGTTTAGGGGTTAGGGGTTAAGGTTTTAGAGGTTTAGGGTTGAGGGGTTAAATGGGTTAGGGGTTTAGAGGTTTAAAGTTTAGGGGATTAAATGGGTTAGGGGTTTAGGGGTATGGGGGTTAAATGGGTTAGGGGTTGGGAATTGGGTTTTAAGGGTTTAGGGTTAAGGGGTTAGAGGTTTAGGGTTTATGGGATTAAATGGATTAGGGATTTAGAGGTTTAGGGGGGTTAGGGGATTTAACAATTAAGGATTTTAGGGGTTAGGTGTTAGTGGTTAATGGAGTTAGGGTCTAAGAGGTTAAATGGGTTAGGGTTTTAAGGGTTTAGGTGGTTAAATGGGTTAGGGGTTGGGAATTAGGGTTTAAGGGGTTAGGTGTAAAGGGATTCAAGGTTTAGGTTTTAGGGGATTAAATGGGTTAGGGGTTTAAGGGTTTAGGGTGTTAAATGCGTTAGGGGTTAAGGGTTAAGGGTTTAGAGTTTTAGGGATTAGGGGTTAAATGGGTTAGGGGTTTAGAGGTTTAGGGGGTTAAATGGGTTAGGAGTTAAGATGATAGTTTCGTTGGTCTCTGTTTGTGCACAATAGTTGCTTATTCTTTGTGTCACAATGTAACAATTTTGTAGGTACTGTTGCTTGTTGCCATGCATTCTCTATTTATTAATTTCTAATATTTTTAGCCATTGTTTTACATTTATTGATGAAAATTTATATTGGAATTAAACCGAATGTGTCTTCAATATCTAGTTTCAAACTCAACCACTGTGTTGTCACACAATTTAAGTCTGGAGAATGGCCATCTTATGAAGTCTCACTAACCACGCTGTACCTCATGATTGCTACTATAAAGCTTAAATTCGAGTGTCCCATATTGAAGAGAAATTTGACCCTTATAGTCTCGCTCCACCTGATTGTGTCCTGGAAATATCCTTGTTTATTGCAAAAACATCCTAATGTTGTTTACCTTGTCCCTTAATAGACCAAGGAAACAGATGAGACTGAGGAATGGAAAGCACTACAAAGTTGGAGAGGGTATAAAAGACTAGGATGATTTAAAGGATATGCTTGAAGAATGTAATAGTACTAAAACAAATAAAAGTTGTCCCAAACAAATAGTTGATAATGTGAAACCTTCTTCCGTACCAATTAAGAAAGAGTACATTCATGTGAGAGAAAGAAGAGGCCAAGCGACTGCTAGGCATAGCATGGAAGAGAGGGTATGGTTCCCTCTTTTTAATGAAATATTTGATCTAGATTTTGTCTATCAAAGATTAACGATTTTAACCTTGCCAACAAGGGGGAATTAACCTGATCGTAAGTCCCAACTAGACCTGATCTCATTTTGAATGACTAATTCCAAATGGTTTTAAAGACTGTTATAAGGGTTAGGGGAATAATGAATTATTGGTTAAGGGATTGGGGATTAGGGGATTAGGTCTTAGGGTAATAGGGGCTTAGGGATTACGGGAATAATGAGTTAGTGGTTAAGGGGTTAGGGATTGGGGGCTTAGGTGTTAAGGGATTTAGGCGCATTTAGGGGTTAGGGGAATAATGAGTTAGTGGTTAAGGGATTAGGGATTGGGGTTAGGGGAAAAATGAGTTAATGTTTAAAGGTTTAGGGGACAAAGAGAGAGAGTGAGAGGAGTGAGAGAGGTAGAGAAGGGTAAGAGAGGGAGACAATGACACAAAGATGGAAGGGGGACATAAATAAGGAGAGAGGGAGGGATATAGTGAGAGGATTGGAGGGTAGAGAGAGAGAGAGAGAGAGAGAGAGAGAGAGATTGGGGAAGAGAGAGGGAGGTAGGAGAGACAGGGAGAGAGAATAAGGAAGAGAGATAGGACTTAAGAGAGAGGAACCAGTATCATAGAGGAAAGAATATGTGACCAAATTACTCTATATGGAGATGGGAGATAGGGGCACCCTACTTACCTAACTAAATGTATAAACCAAATGTGGTGTAATAGTTTGTAATGATGGTCGATTATACGAGGAGAGGATTTTACAAGGAGGCACTAGATTTTTAATGTGATATCTAAAAAACAAGTACCAAGCCTAACCATTTCAAATTCACCAATGTTTTGTCCACATGTGCTAATTTGGTAAATTTGAAACATGACAAAGGATTCTTGCTTTGTGATCACCTCCCATGAGGATTCACCAATTGTGAGAACATAATGCTTGTTATTGCATCTTCTAAATCATCATCACTTCCACCAACACCTCATCCAATAATGCTAGTATAAAAAGACTTAGGCTCTCGGCAGCTAAAAGGAACATAATGCATGTGCCTTCAATCTCTTCTACGTAATTGTAGCTATCCTCCCAAACCAAAGCCACTAGTGTTGTGTGTTCACTTTTCCCTGAATCTTGTGCAAACCTCCCAAGGTAAGGAACTGTTGCACCAAGGTATGGATCCACTATGTGTCAAATCCACTGAAGGAGAACATGTTCCAAACAATAGTTAAATTCTCACAATTATCCCTCCATGGGATGTTGACAACTCCAAAATGCCACATGCTCATTAATGAAATCTATAAATTGAGAACTTTCATACAAGACTTGAAGTCATAGTGAACTTGGACCAAAAGGCTCAGGATCAGGTAGTGCAAAGGAACATCTGCAATATGATTTGTACTATTCTCATCTAGATCATTTTTCATGGATATCTCCTAGAGTTTAAATTCATATTCCAGGTTCCACAGAAAATCTCAAATGGAAGGCCTGTCAAAGCCCATCTCTTCCAAGAAATTTTCGGTAGTCTCCCTAAATATTTTCAGAGAACCAGAGTTGATGGTCCCAACAAGGTGAGGGTCAATGATTTTTTCAAGCTTCCCCTTTTTCTACCAATGCATTTAACACTCTTCTATATTGAATTTTTCTCTAGGAAAAACAATATTAAGAGTTTCCATTTACACAAGAACTCTGGTAACACTACTACAAGAGAATACACATCATATTTATCTGTCAGTTGCTGCCGTCTGAAGTATTCATGATTAAGGTACCCAAAGGCCAAAACTACCTTTGGATCTAGTCTTTAAAACTCCAAAGTCCACCACATTTTCCCATGATCTTGTTGTCGTGGATATATTTGACATTTAGATAAGCGCAGAGGATTCACGACAAGTGAATTAGATTGCATTGACCATATATTGGAGCTTGATTGGTATCTCTCTAGTCAAAAATTTTGCCAACAAGTCAAGGGAGTCTAAATTGGTGCAGTTTAAAATGAAAGGCAAGATTGTTCTATCGAGGCCAAATCCCACAACGCTAAGCTTGAAAAGCCTCTCATTATTGCAGGTCATGCCTTCGAGCTCCGAGATGGTGATGTTGCAGGGGTTTTTCTCTTGTCTTCAATCCACGGTCACACATTCGAGCTCTAAGATGGTGACATTGTATGGGTTGTTATCTTGTCTCTAGTCCACTATGTAAGCTTGGGTACATAAACCTGGTACCATGTTAGGTTAAGGGAAAGTATGAGTATTCAACGAATAAATCTTGATAGAGAAATGGAATTAAGGAGACATTGGTTATCATACATATTTGGTTTCCTCTGTCAATGTACCAAAGTCGTCGGTCCTCCAAAACCAGGGTTCATTAGTGTTGCCATATATGCTAATAAATCCCCTTCACCATTTCCCCCATCAGGAAATCTGAGCTGTTAAACAAAAATGTGAAGGTAAAGCTCTCCATCATTGAGGGTTATATGGCATGTCTTGTAATTGCGAAAAGAATCTTCTTTTCAATACATTGCTAGATGTTAGTATGATGCATATATCCCGTTTAATGTTGCTCACTCACCTTATTACCAAGCTATGTGAGACTCTATTATAGCTACAAGAAAGGGCTTAAAAGTCCCTACTATGCATGACTTGAGGGGATCTCTTCTACAAAAATATATTTACTACTTTGATTATTAATCAAATATAATCAAAGTAAGCGGGGGGATAATAGAGGTAACCGAGGGGATAGTAGAGGTGGGGGTTTGAGGGTTCAAAATAAAATTCATCGAGGTGGAGGAGGTCATGGTGAAAAGGGGAATCATGGGTTTGATTGATTTGAGGTAAATGAGGAGCGGGTTATCGAACATTGCTGCCTAGAGAACTTTCGTGCACTTATCAGCAGCTTGATGGAAAGAGTGGACACAACTGAGAGATTATGTCATGAGGAGCATGCAAAGAAAATGGAAACATTAGACCAAATGCACTATTTACAATGCCAATTCCGGGAGATATTGGTAGTGGCTTGGTGAGGCCGAAATCAACTCATTAAGAAAGTAGAAGAGCTGGAGACTTGGTTGGCACATTTTGAAGGGCATAGTCAGTGTGACTTTTTCCTCCACCACATTTAGGAACAACCCCGGACAACACTGCATCCATCACATTGGACGACTAGTATGATTTTTGGTGTTCTTTATGTTTTATATGTGTTTTGGTGCCTCTAGCCCAACCGTTTATGGACAATGTCCCTAGTCCCTATTTTGTATTTTTTTGCATCTAGTGCAATTTTTTGTCAAAAACTTAGTCGAGGTGAGACTAGACCACCTGTTTTGTAATTGGCTATATGTACTCCTTTTTTCCTACATGAATATAACATTAACTTACAAAAAAACAAAGGTTCATACATGATTAAAATTTAATTAATTTTCATACTTAAATTAATAAATTTTCATACCTATTTACTAAATAGGTCTATAAATATATATTTTAGGTTTATCTAGTTAGTATTTATCAAATGTAAATCTCATGATTTAATACTATATTTAAATGAACTCACATTTTTAACATAAGAAATGTTATATTTATCTATTTATTAAATTTAAATATGAATATTCTCATAATCTAGAATGGAGGTTGCGAATTCCTGAGATTGACTTTAAAATTTGGTGGAAGTCTCATGACAAAGCCACAATTTTTTTTGATGGAGCTTCTAAGGGAAAATCGGGTACCTCTGGAGCTAGGGGTGTCATCTACCCATGGATTGGGCAAAGAAGAATTAGTTTCAGTTGGGGCCTTGTAAATAGCTCTAATAATCAAGAAGAAATATTAGGAATGGTCAAAGCCTACCAAATCACTTAAGAGAACGGAGAAGAAGACATACAAGTTTTCGGAGACTTGGAAATCCTGATCAAGATCATGAACACAAGAGATCAATTCAATAACCCAGCTCTCAATAAGACTACAAAGACTTAGAAAAGTGTTACAAAAATACACTTCCAACTCCTTCTTCCATGTCGAAAATTTAAAAAAGGAAGCGGATGCAAAAGCAAATGTAGGTTGCCTCTTAGCCCAAGGGGATCTCTCAAAAAATGACGATGTCCCAATTTGGTTTCTGATCCCTTAAGAATCATATATGTAAGAGAAAATCAGCTATGTAAGAGCAGATCCTGACTCAAAGGGAATTTTGGAGAAAAATAATGTGTATCAAGGGTTGATTAGGTTGTGGTCCGACCTAATTTCATAAATAAAAAAAATACCCGTTCTTGTTAAAAAAAATGTAAATATGAATATTTAACCTTATATTTAAAAAATCTCACACTTTTAACATAAATTAATGAAGTTTAAAAATTAAACTTTATGGCCAAATATTAAATATAAATATAAATATTAATTTGGCTATCTAAGGAATATTATAACCTTTACTAAAATTATAATGAAGGAATGAGTGTAAAGTTGATAGATGATACATGCAATTATGTTGATTGTATATGAATCCATATTCACTATTAAAATTTAGAGGCAAAAGGGTATTCATGATTTTAACACCGTAAATTCAGAGACCCCTTTGTATCTAAATTTTAACACTACAAATGGATTCAAAGACACCTATAGTGAAATGTAACACTTCGGTACCAAAATTACCATTTTCCATATATGGAGTGACACAATTAAAAATTATTGACATAAAGGACTAATTCATATACTTGTTGTACTTTTTATTTGGCCATATTTTTATTTTTGGACTATAGTAGTCATTTACATTAATCATTATTAATTTTGTCACTTATTATCTAGTCATATATTTTAATCATAGAATAAATTAGTCATTTAAGTTAGTCGCTTCTCCTTTAGTCACTTATTATCTAGTCATATATTTTATCCCTAGACTAAATTATTCATTTAATTTATTCGCTTTTAGTTTAGTCACTTGTTATCTAGTCGTATATTGTATTCCAAGACTAAATTAGTCATTTAAGTTAGTAATTTTTAGTTCGATCACATAAAATTGCTCAAATTTAGTAGTAATTCACTTGAAATAATTGTGGTGACTAAAATTTTTAGTCACCTAGTCATTAATTTCATCATTATTTACTAGTGAAATATTGATCATTTTGTTCCCAACGCAACCCTGTAGTGCAAACCAGAGCATTGCACCTCTCCCAATTGTGATATTCTACCTAGGTGAAATGAACTTTTCGACACAGGGGGGTGAGTTGGTCCTAGGGCATGTTTTAGTAACCTTAGGGCCCTCAAAACCTCAAAACATTGACATGAAGTCACAATAATGGAACGTCAAATGAAATATAAGGGTTTTAGCTTTTACCATGAAGTAACAATACTTGAAATGATCCACTAGATTAGCCGCAATCAGCTGCAGAAGATCGAGGGAATGTTTTTTCCAAAACTCTCATTGTTGAAGTTAAATGTGAAATGGTAAAAGTGAAAGGTAAATTTGACTATTTATGGACATTTTTTGCATTATTTTATTCAAATTTAATTTTTGACCTATTTATGCTTCATTTTTACTATGAAACAGGCATGTTTAATCCTTTTTGTGGTGTTTTGAGTAGGTCGACAATTGTTAATGGTGTTGTATCATTTTTTTAAAAATTTCTTTTGACCAGGGAGTATACTTTTATCTATTTTTTGGGCTCAAAAAACTTACAAAAAAGTAACCCCTTGGATTCCTCTTTTATCTCTTTTCAAACTCCCAAAAGAAGAAAATATTTGCAAGTACTTGTCTTTTCAAACTTGTTAAATTAAATGAAAATAGATCTGCTTAGTATAAGTTAAACCCTTTTGTAGACTAATATTAGACTATATACGAAGAGGAGTATCTAGAGTTTTTTTTTCCTCTTCTTCAAACTCTATAAACATGAAAAAGATGTCAAGTTTTACCCTCGCTGGACTCATTAAAAAATCAAACAGTGCTGGACTTGTCAAACATGACAAGGTTGAACCACTCCTTCTCAGGGTTCGTTAAAAATACTCTGAGGGATTAATCCAAAGCATGAAATTATAGATCAAGCATATTTTATCCTCTTCAAGATTGCTAAAAAATAAAGAGGTACTAATCAGTATGGTTGGGGAAATTGGGAAAATAAGGTACTCAATTTTTCTAATGGAAGTGAGTCACTCTTGAACGTGAAACTCTTCCACTTCATCTTCGTGGTTGCTGGGTTGGGTAATATGCTTTTCAGTCGGTACATCATGCCTTTTCACATCCTCCATCTCAGTTTTGGGTCAATGATGCCAACTCTATTCAGTGTCATTATGTGTTCAAGAGAAGTCATTTCAGTTGACAATCTGTCACAATACTCTTAAGCCTTCATTCCATGTTTTCCTTTTCCTAATCAAGTTTCACATCATCATCATTATTTCTCAATCATGGCACATTTTTCATGCCTTTGATGGGGGATAAATTGAGGGCCTCCTACGATGTCTCGCTTCATGTCAACATCAGCACATCATCTAAGAATTTGACTTTGAAACACCCCTTTGGTACCTTGGTGCTTGCATACATCAATGGCAAGTGTCCTCGCTCTCGCTAACAAGTTTACATTATTGGCCTTCGACTGAAAGATTGCTTTTGGTGTTTGACATCAACTCATTTATTCGCACTATATGAATGGTACTTTAGTACCTTGAGATCCATGAACTATTTAGTGGTTTGTCTCACATATTTTAACGAATTACATCATCGATGATAATCAAATGGTGTCTACCATGTTTGACCTCAACTCATTTATTCACATGGTTGGACTCATATGTTGGTTTATCATGTTGATGGGGTAGAAGATGTTGGATCTAGTTTCATCCATCCAGGCTGTGATTTCAAGAGTTATACACAAATCACAATGTATAATGGTTGTGGTCATCGAGAAAGTCATCTAGTCATTTTTGGACTCATATTTTGATCATTATACATGGTATGCTTGCTTATGTGCTAAGTATGGGTATGTATCCCTCAATAAAGAGATTTCATGATCTAAATGTATTGTAACAGATGAATCTCATTGGTTGTGCTTTATATTGACTTGTTGCAAGGTAAAGCACTTCAGTCATTAGCCACCATTTTTTACTTTGCACTTTAGGGGGTATTCTATTATAGGCCATTTTTTCACATCTGGTCATTAGGCCTCCTATAGTGATCAATCAACATCATTCCCCCTTGTCAACATCATTGCACAAAGACCTAAGTGAACCTCCTTCATTTCCCATAACTTATTCCGCAAAACACCAAATTTGAACTAGTTTTAGCACCAATGCTTACTAGCCTTCCTCTAGACAAAATTCACCTACAGGTTTCATCATTGTGGCTAGTGTTGATCACCTATGGGTTGCTCCCATTTTCACCTTCATTGATTCTATAAATTCGGGAAAAATTGAGAATTTCAGGAAGCTTCCTCTTCTAGAAGTTTCCAAAATTTGTTACAACCATTTACCTTGGATTAAACATTTGGATCCTATCTCATATTTATATGGAGTTTACATCCCTTATCCTTTGATCCCATCCTCCCATCAAAGGTGGATCTAAGACCTTAGATTGGTAATTGGATAAGAACTCCCAACTTACCCCACTCATCCATATATTTGCTACTTGGCATATGCAAGGGGTTATATTTTGGAGAGTGATTCTACTATTAAGTTTCTAAGGTGAGAGGTTAACATTCCATGCATTTAGGGTGATTGGAGGTGAAAATTGTGAAAAAGAAAGGAAAATACAACTTGGCAGGGATTTTCTACAAGATCAACACCTATTTGTGGTTGTAATATCCTTCCATTTGTATTAATGCAAAGAGTTCAATGTTTTCATATATGTGATTTCGTTATTTCATATATTTCGATACCATGTTGTATATTAAATAAAGTACTTATATGATACTTCATAGATCTCGTATTTTCATATGTTGTGTTATCTAACTATGCGGGTTCTAATTTTTGCAACTGCAACTGGAATTAGAGCATTCAAGCTGAAGAAGGAACAAAGTGTGCGACATATTCCAGGTATGCTTCATTCCATCATCTATTTACTTTAAGGAAAGCACTGGGTTCCTTGTCGCTCTGTTGTTCTAGGTTTTCCATCGAACCTAGGGGAGATACTTTTGTCCAAAATCATAAATACCACATAACACCTATTATTGGGAGCTTGAAAATAATGAAAAGGGGTGGTGAATCAATATTGTGCACAATGGATCATCTTAAAATATTTTTCGATTTTATTTAAAAAACATTAATTGAAAGATGACGGTTGGAGCATTAGCAAGTGTTGGATTCCTGCCCTATATTCCTAGGTTCTTCTTCTTCTTCTTCTTCTTCTTCTTCTTCTTATTATTATTATGCTTTTTTTTCATTGAGTTTGACTATATTGATTAAATTGAAGTGATAAGACTTTTCTTTTGGTTTAATTAGTAATTAATATTTATTTTTAGATATTATATCTTTTTACTATTAATAATATTATTTTTAATTATAGAATTAATTTCTTTCAATTTTATTATTCCTTTTATTTTATTTTATGATTTAAAATATTGAAAATGATTAGTAACATAAAATTAACTTTTATTTAATATTAATGACATTATTTATAATTATAAAAATGTGTTTTTGTTAGTTTTAAATTTAACTACAATTTTGTTTAAAATAATTAAATTTTACCCTTTTTGAATTAAAAAAATTATCATTAATATTAAATTTATTCTTTTTAACAACTAATTTTATATATTTTTATTAATAATAATTCTCGAGTCAAACTAGTTGTTATATTCTAACATCTAATTATCAATTCTCTTCATCTTTTTGGTTTCATGGCATGCTCTGTGTTAACACTGGAAAATCGTACAGCAGAAGACGCCATCAATTAATGTCGAGCCCAAGGATTTACAGGACATGAATGCATTATGGAATCAAGAAGTATTTAAAATATCTAAGGTTGTGAGAAAATCAGATTTGAACTAGTCATAAATGCTCAAATGCGTGCTTTTTCCTTCGAGAAGAGTGTCTTCTATGTGCCTTTTTACCTGATAAGCGTGCATTCCTGGAAATGGAAAAAAGTCAATTTCCAGGAACACAATAAGCAAAGGACAATTACTCCTTATGTGAAAGTCGCCTAAGGACAACCACCAGCGCCTCCTTAGACATTATGTGAGCACACAAAAGAATATTTGAGCACACAATGGAATCACACCTCTCTCATGGGTCACCATCCATCATGTACCAAGCGAGGGAAGGAGGATTTGAAGCTCACCTATATAAACCAACCAAGAGATGAACAAATGGTGATCACAAGGTTATGCTGGCCAAAGTTGCCCAACCAACACCAGCACTATGTGTGACCCGGAGCTGGAGCTAAAGAGGACTCGACAGATGGCCACCCAACATCTTAGTCTACCACAGCAGAGAGAGAGAGTGATACTGCATCAGAGGCAGAGCTTGGAAGGCAACATCCTTGCATCAGGACCTAGAGCCATTGCCTAGGTTCCCTTTGGCAAGTGGGTAAAATTTCTTCTCCATTTCGAAAATTTAATAAGAAGAGGCCATTGAGCCATCATTTGCATTATTATTTTTTGGAACTCTCTATATAGCTTCTATATATTTCTGTTTTTTAGTTTTAGTTTAACTAGACAATACTTCAGCATACTATTTCCATTATTTTTTATGCTTTTGAGCTCCACCACTTTCTGCTTGTTACCAATAGTTTAGAGAGTAGACCACACTCTCTAAGCTTGTACGATTTCGTACACCCGTGCGACTAATCCACAACAATAGGATTGGTGACTCCACTGACATATTTCATGTTTATGTAGTTGTGCCATCTTTTGCAGGAGACCCTTTGTCTATGCTGGAGTGGAGCTGACACTCCTCTGACCCATCTTGTAGTCCATAGACTCACCGAGGTGATAGACTGAAGAAGGAAACTCCTTATCTTTTTTGCAAGACTTTTGTGCACAATTTTTCCTCACAGAGGCGCATTGCGCGCGTTCAGGAGTGACTTGCGTGCAGGAAGGCGCACCTGTCAAGGGCTTTTGTACGCAAATTGCAGAGAGATTTTTTCTCCCTATTTTCTACATTTTTTCTATTTGTAAGTGTGTTGGGCAGCTCCTAATGTATCTACCAACACCTGTGTTGATACCCCATAGCTTCTGAAAACTCATTTTTTGCTACTTTCTATAGGCATTTAGTTAGTTTTCATTTAAGTTGGTTTTTGCAAAAAAGTGTTCACATAGTTTAAGTAGGGGGCGAATTAATCATTAATTTCCGAATAATTTATGTTTTTTGAACATTCTGGTATGCACACTTAGCTTAAATAGTCCAAGTAAGTGCCTCAAGGCCACATATGCATAAGCTAGTGTAGAAATTGTTTAGTTTAAATTCAATTTTTTCATTTAGGAAATTGTGGGACTAGGATTGAATCGCCAATTAGAGCAAGTAATCTATGTTGTCTTTGCACCATTTTTTGACCCTATACAAGCATATGAACGCTCTACATTCATGATTCACCATATCCATGTAGTCACTCACATAGACTAACTAGGAGGATTTGGAAGCGGCCCATTATCCGCAAATGCTTTCTATTTGAGGAAGGAACAACGTCACATAGTTTAACTAGGGGACTTTTGTAAAGGATCACTGATATCCATATTTTCAAATTATGAGATTTTTCACCATATGCTCACACAAATTCACCCACTAAGAAAAGAAACCCACCTAAAAATAACTTAAACCAAATAACTAAATTCTCTCCATAGGGGCCACAAGAGAATTTATAGATTAAGTTGGGATCAAGGGGGTAGGCATCTAATAATCTTCCTTGATCACACTTCACATTGAAACATAGAAGTTGTGTATTTAGGGAGATTTAAAATCCACCTATCATCCCATGGAAAAGAAAACCCGAGTGCGGCAAAGACCCGATTCAGTGGGAGTTAGGCTTAGGCTCAGTGCGTGCAGTATCAGTTGGGGCTACCTGGCCCGACTGATACTTGGTACTGTTAGCTGACTAACAAGAAGCCCAAGACTCAAACACTCATGTGGGATAGTGGCTCTTAGTGGCCAAAACTATGGCATCCTTTACCCTATAGGTGATGGTGCAGGCAAGCACCAAACCCTCTACCCTTACCTTGGTTGATTCTCTTCGGCTGACTGAGGGTGTCGCCAACTCTTACAGGACGTTGTGCCAAAACTCGCAAGAAATCCTCTCAAGGCCTAGTTACTTTTGAGTGTGTGAGGACGTATTAAGTCTTCTAGATTTTTGAGTATCACGCGCCAATAAACAAAACCAATTTTTTTGCTTGATTGATCACATAGATTAAGTTAAAGGAAAATTCATTTCATTTTTGCTTTGTTTTATGTATGTTGCCATAAATTTGTCGTGATCACAGACTCGATCCCCTCAAATGTTTTTCAAAACCTAACCTGGTCGACATTCAAATGGTTCCAACAGAACCTCGTTGATCCAAACATCTTTTGGACCTCCCCCCATTACCAGGAGGGGTTCCAAGTCTTTTGCCGTTTAGGCGTCAAAGACAGAACATTTCCACAGTGGTTGGTTCCTCCTTTCTTTGAGCAGCCTTAGTTGAGAGCCCTAGTGGGTCTCCCAACACCACACCTCACACCACTCCCCCCTCGTCCCTAGGGTGGCAAAGGAGCGCATCCCATATGGGAAGCCAGCTGAATTCACAATAGGGTACGTCACAGACTAACCCTCCTTCTAACTAGAACTTTGTGTCTTCACACGTTGCCATGGCGTCAACCTCCCAATCACCCATCTTAGCAGCATTAAATCTACCGTATTTGACCAAACTCACGAATGACCCCATCGCACACGACCCGAGTTGGCCTCCCATGCTCAAGAAGCTCCCTTCAAACATACCAAATTTTGAAGGCAAGCAAGCGGAAGACCGAGAAAACCATATAATGACCTTTCACTTGTGATACTCATTGAATAGCATAATTAAGGATAATATTTAGTTGAGGTTATTTCAACACACTCTTACGGGAGTGGCCACGAAATGGTACGTGGAGCAACCTCTTGCTTCACATGGAACCTGTAGCGCCCTCGCTACCCTGTTCCTCACATACTTTCAGTTGCCCATTCACCATGATTTGGGAATGGAGTTACTGACTCATTTCAGACAGTCCCCCTCTACCTATATTTCAGAGCATCTCGATGAATGGAGGTGGCATCGCAATTTATGCAAAGCAAAACTCGACGACCGAGTCGTTTTAGATTTATTCTTGAAAACTATGACAGCAGAGATTTCAAGGGATGTGGTGCAATGTAACCCCACATCTGAAGAGGATTCAATCAGTCAAGCCCAACAGCTTGAACTGATCTACACTCAGTCGGGATACATATACAATATCCTGCCCAACGCCCCACACTTGAAATATTATCAAGAATTTCCAGGCACATCTAACTCTGCAAATGGACTTAGTGGGTCAATGATCCAAGGGTACCTAGGCAGTAGCAGTCAGAATCCTGGTTACACACATGGGTCTACCTAGAACATGTCTCAATCCAGATTTTAAAGTCATGACATGCAGCAACAAAATTTGACTAATAGGGCACAAGCGTATCACCAAGGAGGACCTTATCCTCCTGCTAAGGGGACCCAGTACGCAGGAAGAAATACTGACAGAAGAACTCCCCCCCAACATCCAGGTGCAATCATGGGACAACAATATGCTCAGTCCCAAGCACACAACCCACCTACGCAAAACAATGCACAGGTGAACTTTGTGCACCCATCCCAAAATCAACCACACCAGTATGATTAGGAGAATTACCCTCTGAACGTGGTTAAGAAAAAGGTAAAAAAAAAAATCCCAAAGGGAACCCTAGATAGGGGGCAGCAATGAACAGCGCCCACCACAATCCCAGGCTGGAGGTAACTCCAACCGGAATAAAAACCTGGAGCCAAGCAATGACCAAAGGCAAGGAAAAATGCCAGCTCTTCGAACAAACCATTCTTGTTCAATATGTGGTGAGTATGGGCACTATACTCACCACTGTCCTGAACTCCCTGAGCTTAAAAAGCTTCAGAGTAACCGAGGACAAGGAAGATCTTCCCAGAAAACCACGATTATGCAAGAACACTTCCCCCATCAAGGAACAGTCAGCACTCAGTAGCAAAACCCTGATGATTCAAGGAAAAACAACCATGAAATTTACATGGTTGGGGAAGAAATGTTTTCCCAAACTCGGAATCGTAGCGACGAAACCCCACCAAATACTAGTACGTCAAGGACTAGTTCAAGCACACCGACTGCACCTTTAACCATTCCAAAGATTCCTTTGGAACCATTGCCAAAAATGTTAAAAGGACCTAATAGGCGAGCAGGTAACTACTCCAAAGTGGCCCATAGTTATAGCATTGTAGAAAATTTAGCTCAATCACCTGCTGCTATGTCTGCATTGGAAGTATTGCAGTCACGCCCAAAGCAACGAAAATCCCTACTTTCCGCATTAGGTGCTGTCGACCCTGCCGACATGCGCATGATGGACTTTGAGACAAAGCCACCCCTAGGCTTCCCTCCATGGTCACCTTTCAGATACCAGTATCGGTACAGAATATCACTATTCACTGATGTGTCATTGAAAAGGGTGCATCCACATGCATCATGTAAAATAATGTATGGCAGAAGTTAGGAGCCCCCGAACTCAAACCTTCCGTCATCACACTCAAATCATACGACGGTCATCCCTCGACCCCCGTCGGTCTCTTCCAAAATGTATTGGTCTATTTAGCCATCAAGATGGTCCACATAGACAGCAAATTCTTAGATTCTCACTTGGATTAAAATATACGCCTTGGGTGGAGTTCCATGTACACCATGTCTGCCATAGCATCCTCCATTTTACGCATCATGATGTTCCCCCACGAGGATCGAATCATCACAGTAGACCAGTTGACGCATAGTGAAAAGCGTCCTTTAACCAACATGGATGTAATTATACCCTATGGAGATACAACCATAGATGGTCTTTCACGGTATCAAGAATATGGCCCTGGCCAATTAAAACCATCGTCCATCCTAGGGTCATTCCTAGGAGATCCTCCCATTATCCCTGAGGTATCACCTGATACCACAGGGGCCGCGGTATGCATGATGTTCACATCAAGCACCGAGGTTAGTTAGGACATAGACTCAAGCAGTAACGACACCAAGGCATCAGCTACTGTAGCCTCCCTATTCTACGCCGCCTCCCAAACTCTTTTCCTCTACCCACCTCCTCGCTTCACCTCCTAGCAGGTCTTGGCAACACTACTGTTATCCAATATATCATTAGCATTCCCAGTGTGGTATCTCATTCCCCCTCTAAGAACAACAACTACCAATGTTACTGCATTTGGTTTGAATCCCCCCAGTCCCGAGGAGCCCCAACCTACCCAAGTAGCATTCGAAACTGCCCCAGCAAGGGAAATTCCCATTACAAAACCAGTGACCATGACCAAGAAAATAGCCAAGAAAGGAAAGAAAGTGGTGACCCCCACCCTGTAAAGGGAGTCATCAACCTACGCTATATGTGATGTCACAGGACACCCTACCCACATATTCCTGAAGTTGGACGAATTAAAACCACTTCTTGGCTGCGAGGCAGGAACCTCGACATGGCGTTCCCATAAAAAGGAACTTGCCACCAAAAGTATAGGAAAACCACTGCATACCAATCACGCATGTGCTCTCTATGATACCTATGGGCACTATAGCCACCATTGTCCAGAAATACCATGATATAGGGGTGCCTTACATGCGGTCGAGTAATCCTATCAAGAGGATCCCTCCATCCAATCTATCAATAATGAGCCATGTACCATCCTATACTTACAAGAGGAGCACCGATTCGTAGGGTGCCCCCCAGTAATGCCCATTATACGTTGCATGCTATGTGATGAACGTGGCCACTACCTCGAAGAGTGTGCCGCATTGGAACTCATTCATAGATGGTATCCAATAGAAAGAGTTTACTACGTGGGGCTACGGGAAGCACAATTCACATGCCCGTTATGCGCCAACAATCACCTATTGGAGGATTGTCACTACATACCTCATTTCCGGCTAGCCCTTACTAGCCTTTGCTTAAGCATAGTTCATCTTTCCTAAGAAGATGATATGGATGTCGAATCCATCGGCAGCTCCATGACTCAAGAAGAGGAGATGAGTGGGTCTATCATGTTCTTGTCAGTTGAAGAACGACCTAGGGAGGAACCCATAGTTACCCCTAAATGCACTTCATGAAACCCACCTGCATGCATGTTATGCAAGTAGACGAACCATATAGTAGTCCACTACCCTGACTTAGTAGCATTGCGACCTTGGTACCCCACCTAGCCTTAGACCAAGCACGATGGACCCCCATGTCAGGGTAATCATTATGACCAACATTGTACTTATGTCTCATGGATCCATCCCACTATCGACATGATTAATGCCGTAGAAAAGAGGACGAGTGATCTCCAATTATGGCATAAAGGATACATTGTCGACCCAATGTCCCCACCACCGCAGTGGTGTGTCAAACCTGATAATACCACACACCAACCACGTATACCCTAGGCCAGGTCTAGTATAACATGTGGCCTATGTGATTTCAACGATCACCAAGTCAACTAATGCTGAACTTAAACCCCTTGCAAACAGTCTCTGCATAATCTTGCCTCTTCCCCAAAAAATTCTCTCTAATCAAGAGAAGATCACACACACTTATTGCTGAATTTTCTCACACTTTCATCATACGTTTAAGTGTACACATCTCCCCAAGCTGAGAGTAGCTAGAGTAGCATTAAGTCAACCACCCACCAAAAAGGGAGGCAAGCCTCAACCTATGACGCAAAAATTGAAGAAAAAGACTACCTAGTCCACAACCGACACTTTCCAACCATCCACATTAGGAACATTGAGTAGTGTATAATCTCACACTATCTAATCTATCAGCACTGTGATACCATGCACCATTTTCACTGGTCATGATCACATGCTAGAGGTATGCCTACTGCTAAAAGCGTTCAGGCACCTTTGTGATAAAAACAACTTCCACCTACTGGAAATTAACTATCCTAGCAGGAAGGCCAACCTTAGGCTCACACAGGACTCTGTTACTGAGATCCTTCCCTCGATGCATGCCAGTGACACAATTCACCACATATGACTTGTATCATCCCATACTCGAGATAGGATTTCAACCGCCCCTGCGTCACAGGAATCACGCTTTATTCATGTTGCAAAAAACTAAGGCACCCTACGCTTTTGCATAGATTTCCGCAAGATCCCAAACTTTCATACCGCCATCAAACTCCTTGATGACACCCAGCCTCTAGAACATCGCCTAATACAACTAGATCTAGTTAACAAAAACAGGAAACAATCGTTGCAACACAATGAGGCCCATAAAAAAAGGGTAAAAGAGTCATTCAACCACCACATCACCCCTCGCTCATTTACTGAGGGAGAGTTATTCCTTCCCTATGATGTCGCAAAAGAGGCCTTAGGGCTAGGAAAGTTTGAAACCTTGTGGAAAGGGCCCTATATCATCAAACATTGTCTCTGGCAAGGGGCATACATCTTGATGGAACCGGACGGGACCTACCTCACTAACCTAGTCAATAGCCTTTACCTCAAGAAGTTATACCCATAAGGGCCCCAGTAGCCCTTATCCCTTAGAGTTGGAGTACAAAAAAATCCCAATACCAAAATATTTTTGACCCAAAGACCTGAACCGCTTAAAGTACCACCATGGATCACCAACTTGAATCCTATTTCGGATTTGCTGATGGAGCATCACGGTTGTCTCAAAACTTAGTTGCAACCACCTGGGTCATCTACCACCCTGACCGATCACCACTGTGTTCAAATGGCATGTGCATCGGATCAACAACCAACAATCAGGAAGAGTATGATGTTGTTATCAAACTTATGTGCGAGGCCCTCCATCAGGGCACTGCCATATGCATGTCTATCTAGATTCCCAGTTAGTGGTATCATAGTTAAACCAAACATTTGAAACCAGAGACACAAACCTATTTAGAAAATATTTGCGTGCCAAAATATTAAGCAGAAAATTTGATTACATTACATTCTCACATGTATCAAGGAATCAAAACCATGCAGTTGATCACATAGCTAACAATATCCTAGATTAGAATGCATTGCGAATAAACCACCATACATAAAAAACCAAAAACATAGATATCCATCAACATAACACAAAATGCATAAACCGAAATAGATAGCACACCATGTAGAGCCCCAAAAATATCTCTCATTCATATATATATATATATATATATATATATAAATATGTGTATCTAAGCACAAAAATAGTATCACTAGCCCATTGTCTAGCCCAAAAATACAATGGTCATCAAAAATAAGGGAAGCATCCTCATAATGGGTGCTTTCCCTGTGTACAAAACTACTCCAGGGGGGTGCCCCCTCAAGAGGAGCGCCTGGGCCCACCACTGGTCGTAGTGCCACCACTGGAGCTGTTGTCGCCACTACAATAGCTACCCATCGTAGAGTGGGTCGGTAATCCCTGTCGGGGGCCATCACTGTCTCTAGCCAAGCCTCCTTTAGGTCATCCATAAAACTTCAGGTAGGAATCTCGTGGGTCAAACGGTCCACTCAACCCCGAAAGTCCTCTAGAGCATCCACCTGAGCCGTAAGTACTGCGATGCATGCCTCAGCCACATCTGCATGAGCTCGCTCGGCCACTACCTCAATTGTAGCCGAGCTGCTACCCTCACTAGAAGGGCTAGGATCATCCCCGCCAAGTCCACTGGCACAATTCAGTCCACCTGTGACACCTCCTCCCCGACCACCCCGCGGTCATGGTAGAGGATCATGACCCACCAGTCAGGCCATTGGGTGCCCCACCTCGCCAACATCTACACGAGTAACCAAAATAATGTTAGTGTCAATAAAAAAGACTCAAGTACATAAAAACTTGAACAAATGTAGAAATATAGCATATACTAGTGGGACCCCAAACATAACCGAAAGTGAGACCGATATCTGGATCACCCTGAAAGTCCATCCCCGCGTACGAGTATGGAAAAAACATCTGTGGATTGGCCTTGAACCAAGCCACCACCGTATTATTCCAATAATGACCCACCATGCCACCACCATCGCGTGGCATCACTAGAGCCCACCTCCTTATGTGTGGCTCCCTCGACCCCTCAATAGGCACATCCACAACGGGCCTCAGAAGCATGACCCTCTCGTACATGATGTTGCATAAGATGCTGGTGTACACAAATTATGTGTATCCATGTTGGACCCTATTTAGTTGTGACACCATACCATCAAAATAAAAGCCAGCAAAATCGAAAAAAATCTTGTTCCTCAAATGGCGTAAAACTCCCACCTGTGGGCCCGATGCCCGATGTGGCACAAACGACCCTGCCAGTCGTAAAATAATGGCCAAAGCACACCGCTTGGCCACATCTGGCACTGATGCAATATTGATGCACCCCTCAGTAAGAGGCGTACCACCACAATGACTCCTCAGGAACCTGTCCATGTTCACTCGTCCAGTAGGAAATGAATATCTCAGTGCCTCGCCCTGAGGCAGTAATCTGGTCACAAAGTATATATCTGTCTCTAGATGGATAATAAAGTTCATCCCCCTCAGGATGAACATTTTGCACCTCCTATGCCAATTTTGTATGATATAACGTAAAAACGGTCCTGTGACCGAAGGAAATCGTTCTCAAGAAATTTCAGAAGGCCCCATGTGGCCAACTGACAGTGCGCCCTAGCATCAGTAGCCAGAGCGGTTCAGATCTTGGGAAAATATCATTCTCTCCACACCAACCTTCCAAGCAACATGCACCCATTAGTACAGAGGAGAAGCATCAAAAGGGACAACAAAAACCCAAGTTTTTACAAAAACCCTGCCCTTCTGCGCCTTTTTCGTTCACAGGCGTGCCCTTGCATGCAAAAAGGAGGGAACAACGCGCCTTAGCATGGTTGTCCCTAAAAAATAAGTGCAAGGGGATGAATCTTTGCCTAGATCACCCACACAATATAGGACAAAAATCCCCTTTGAGGCCATACAAACCCAATTTGTACTGCGCCCGACATCACCAAACTGAAAAATTGAAATGCAGGACGTCACAGAAGTTACCTCGGCATAATATCGCTAGTCCCTGGTACACAGGCTGACTGCAATGACAAGAAAGGCTCTGCAATCACCTCTGATCTCCAAAAACTCAGCAAGTACAAATGAATAGGGTTAGGGCCATAATCCCATATTTATTGCCCTTTTCCAAAACTTCAGAGGTCCATAACAGAAGATCAGAAGGTCCGTTCTATAAACCGTATGTTGCACCATCATTAGTATATGATGATGAATGAAAGCAATGCCCCACATTCGCTTTCTGGAAAAATATTTTTTCAAGCGCCGGCAAGTATGCAACCTCCCATCTTCCTTTCCAAAATTCATGTTTTTCAATAATATTGGATGAAAATAAGATGCTTTCACTTGAGGTAGTTTTTTTTGCAGGAAGAACCCACAAATCGTTCACAACACCATCCCCTAAAAGTTCTAGAGCAGGTATCATTATACCCTCAGCATGATATAATCCTAGAAAAATTTTCATATCCTGACATCATTTCTGAATTAGAAATAAACCATAGGGTCCTCATACCCCACCATGTTTATCATCACCTCACCTTGCATATGATAAACGCCCGCAATGGTCGATAGAGCCTCCCCTCTATGGCGATTGTCATCCAAAGTAGACCAGACATCACCCCACAAGTGATGCCACGGCCATACCATTTCTATCTGGGAAGCACCTCATGCCCATCTACATGTCATGCATAAGGTCAAGCTCACCATTCAAACTCAACCCCCTTCTCGGACGATCAGTTTGTACAAGAATATTGAAAGTGCACCTCCGTGCACCTCATTTTGGCATGCCATACCTCCATTAGCATAACCCATCTGCGACATCTTTCGGTTCATCAACCCTGCATAGGAGACCAACCAATGGGAACCCTACCCTCAACAAAACACCGTCCTCACACCTTCAATGAGCGACCCTCTTTCATGTTTTGGGATACCCGTCTCTGTGTTTTGTACAAACCAAACCCCATTATTTTATTCTTTTGGTAAGTGTACAAAGAACGAAAAAAATTCCCTTCGCCACTTCGCTCTCATATTTCACCTTTTCTCCCATGGCAGTAGTCCCCCATCTCCCTTAGTCGAAGTATTTCACCCCCCATGCACACACCATTATGACAATCATAGCCAGTTCACAACTGCCCAGGAAATCCTACCAACTCCGGGGATTTTTCCTTTAGAAATACCTATGACTGCCGCAAAGCTTCTCAAGTATACTTCGACCTCGGGCCACTGAATCCCCATAGTCCATTTTCAGCCACCGCTCACCAACATGCCTATGTTAAACCCATCATATCTCGATCCCCGACCCCTCAGGTCAGTGACTCATGGTTCGGTTAAGGCTTCCTTTTTTTCAACCTCAACACCTCTTTTCCAAAAAGGAAGCGGTACCTTGGATGACCCCTCCCCATGCAAAGGGGTATCCTTGGGTGGCACTGTGGGAGACATCATTTTCCACAGATGTCATCGATCCTATTGAAATTTGACTACAGCAAAATTTTTCATGTCATGATGGTATCATACCTTACAACCATTGCACTTTCATCAAGATCCATCGAAGACCCATGCCTTCATAAGAATCTTTGACAACAATGCTTACACGGGAAGGTCCCAGCCAGTACATACGCATACATGGCATAGTGATATGCCATACCAGGATTATGCATATGGGTACCAAATTCCATCTATCGTCAAAGGAAAAACATCCCTGATGGCATCAACAGTCGTCGTCAACAACCACCAACATCACTACCATAGTAGTGGCACAGAGAGCACATGTATCTGTCAATTTTGTTTAACTAGCCATAACATCATGAGCATGGGACATGCCTGCCTCATTGAAATTTTGTAAATATGTTGTATATTATGTTTACTTGCAGGGGGTCCCTTAGGCCATGGTTATCTCGAAAATGGTGCAAGGTGTTGTCAATTCCATAAATACATGCAGGCTTCTTTCTCTCTCTCTCTCTCTCTCTCTCTCTCTCTCTCTCTCTCTCTCTCTCTCTCTCTCTTTGCGTATGATATAGAAAAGAAACTATAATGTATTTATGCTATACAGTTCTTCCTAGACCTCACACATTAGGGGGCAACTGTTAACACTAGAAAATTGTACAACAAAAGATGACATCAATTAATGTCGTGACCAACGATTTACAGGACAGGAATACATTATGGAATCAAGAAGTATTTAAAATCTCTAAGGCTTTGAGAAAATCAGATTTCAACTAGTCATAAATGCTCAAATGCATGCTTTTTCCTTCGAGAAGAGTGCCTTCTGCATGCCTTTTTTCCTGATAAGTGTTCATTCCTGGAAATGGAAAAATTTCACTTTCCAAGTCCACAACAAGCAAAGGACAGTTACTCCTTATGTGAAAGCCACCTAAGGACAACCACCAGTGCCTCCTTAGACATTATGTGAGCACACAAAAGAATATTTTAGCACATAATGGAATCACACCTCTCCCTTGGGTCACCATCTATCATGTACCAAGGGAGGGAAGGAGGATTTGAAGCTCACCTATATAAACCCACCAAGAGATGAAAAAATGGTTATCACAAGGTTATGTTGGCCAAAGTTTCCCAAGCAACACCAGCATTGTGTGTGACCTAGATCTGGAGCTAAAGAGTACTCGATAATTGGCCAACCAGCATCTTAGTCCACCACAACAGAGAGAGAGAGTGAGACTGCATCAGAGGTAGAGCTTGGAAGGAAACATCCTTGCATCAGGACCTAGAGCCATTTCCTAGGTGCCCTTTGGTAAGTGGGTAAAATTTCTTCTCCATTTCGAACATTTAATAAGAAGAGGCCATTGAGCCATCATTTGCATTATTATTGTTTGGAACTCTCTATATAGCTTCTGTATATTTGTGTTTTTTAGTTTTAGTTTAACCAGAGCATACTTTAGCATACTATTTCCATTAAGTTTTATGCTTTTGAGCTCCCCCACTTTCTGCCTATTACCAATAGTTTAGAGAGTAGACCACACTCTCTAAGCTTGTGTGATTTCATACACCCGTGTGACTAATCCACAACAACACTCTGGATTCCTCGTCTTCTCCTGAAGATGAACCACATTGGTTGGTTGGAAATGCGTGGACAATTTTTCTCCTATATGATTTTGACTCAAATATTTATTTTCATGAATATTATGGATCAGAGAAGCTTGAATCCAAAAACTAATAATATGTGAGTAGTGGATAAAACACACATCATAAATCAAATTAACAACAAGTATATGTGAACTCATAAACCATGAGAACAACAATATCAAGTAAATACATCAAACACATATATACACCATATATTAGGAGGAAACCCTTCTCAAAGAAGAACCTCTAAGTAATTTGTATTTTATTATTATTATTATATATATTATTTTACATCAATCATTGGCCACCATCAATGTGCAAGCCGTCACTTATGATGTATGCAAGAAACCACTCGCTCTAGTCCACTACCTGACAGAATACACCACTTCCTCAACTATGAAAGCCCCAAACTATTGAAGGACCCAACATGTATTATGCCTCAACTTCTAATAGTTTCTTATTCCACCATACAAAGGAAGCCACCAGTCCGTGAGGAAGCCACCACTTGCCACTAAAGGGCCCAACCTTCAAACCCTTATGGACCACATTTCATAAATTTTTAAATTGGTCCCACAAATATCTGATAAAAACAATTTGGATATCATTTAATCTATTTTCATACTAGACCCACAAAATATCTCTAATCAAAAAAATATCAAAACAAAAACCCTCTCTGCAATACACAACTAATCTCTTTTCACAAAATTAGGAAGATGGAAATCATGTTCTCCTCACAAATACATAATATCAAATCCTTGGGATTAATACATCGAACCATTAACCTCTAGAAACAACAAACTCATAGATATGTTTCATTACTAACAAACCCTAACTTGTAAAATATATCTTCCCAATATATCAATACCTCCAAACCTAGAAACATACATGCACTTCACACTCAACACTAACACTCTCCACAACTAATATCAATAATGGAAATGTTAGAAACATCATATGTAATATAGGGCTATGAAAACAATGCATCATCAATAAATAATTCACGAAATCACTCAGTTATCCATGATATTAATTGGAACCACACTCAGAAATATATTCATATTGATCATTTAAAGAAAAACGTTTAGCCCTACTTCTTAAATAAAGGTAGTAATTATAAAAAATAAGAATGGAGAAGACAAGGATAGGAATATAAGTGTGGATATCCTATTATTCAAAATGATATTTATTTATAGTACATTACGTGTGACTCTTATATTCCACATTCCAAGGTCGTTTGGACTCCCTATGATTGTTCTTTTCCCACACCTTAACCCTTAATGGATAAGGTGTCCAACATCCCCCCTCTCCTTAATCCGAAGGGGTATCTGTGTCATCAAGATTTATGAACTAACACAATAGAATACACATATAACCATAAATACAAATATTCAATGGAAATAATATTTCATTACATTAATATCAAAGAACTGAAATTTGTTTATAGACAAAATGGAAATAAACTAGCTAGGGTGCTAGTAGTTTATCTCTGAGAATATATATGGTGGATACAGGCCTCTGAATTGTGTTTCAATGAGGTGTGAAGGCCTATTTATTTTTGAGAAACAATAGAAAACCCTAAACATCTAAAAACCTAACCCTGGGATATGAAGTGCCAAAACTGTGGGCCCAGTTTGAGTAAATTGGTACATCAACCTTCCCGGGGACGTAACTCTGGAAAATGATCTTCGTTCGACATGATCAATACCTTGATAGAAACATATATTCGAGGAATACCACTTTGGTGTGAGAAACATTGGTCCATGTACCCATGTTGCTCCCTTTTTTCCCAAAAAACGTCGTTGAGGGCCTCAAAACCACTTCGGAAGTTCACGACCCGAAAAACTACTAAAAATAGTAAGTTGTGGTGAAACTGAGAAACTGAAAGAACCGATGGTGGGGGTTCAAATGCAATATATGGCTGGCCAAAAATATCCACCTAGAACATTAGGGCCCCAAAACGGCTCTGGAAATTCAAGACCCGAAAACCTGCTAAAAATAGTAAGTTGTCCTAAAAGTGCAAAACTGAAAGAACCGATGCTGGGGTTCCAGATGGAATATGTTGGTTGCCACCAATATCCCCCTATATCATTCCTCCCTCCTTAGGAAGCAATGGTACCCATTACATTAAGATCCTCCATGAGATGAGGAAATTTTGTTGAACTAGGTATTAGATTTGTCGAAGATGTCATGGACCTGTGTGCGGACATGCTAGATGCGTTCAGTAAATTTGGTTTCTTTATCAGCCTCACATATTACATGTGTTCATTCTATCTGTGTGGTCACATAAGGTGTGGAAATATCAGGTGGCGGTACCCCTTGGATCACATCAATGGAGTGCTTGACCTGAGAGTGTAGAGGAACCTCTGTGGGTGAGGAGAAAACTTTATCATATTCCTCCATGCCTTTGTCCATCTGCTGCTACCATGCAGGGTAGCCCTGTTTTGTGTATGTGGCCATAATATTATTCTTTCCTTGTGGTCGAATGGTAATGAAAATAAATTTCCTGGTTTTGGAAACAATCTTATTGAGTTGTTTTACAATAGTCAAAGAGATGGCATGGGACGCTACTACCTCCGGTATCCTGTACAAGTTATTTCCCAAAGTAATAATAACAACACGAGGCATACAATCATACATATCATGTCACCTCCACAAGTATGGTTTTCCCAATAATACATCAGCTACATCAAGGGGAGCAACATCACACAATACCTTATCCATTAATGGCTTGATACTGTATGGAAGGTAGCATTGCTCACGAATGCAGAGATATCTCCTTGGGTAAAGCGACCCGATGGTATATGGTTGTGGGTGTGCCATGGTCAGTAGGCTAAGTTTCTTCATGACCTATGCTAAAATGAAGTTATTTTTTCTTCTGCTATCGACAAGGAATTGAAGTGGAAAATTGTTCACCTACATCTACGAATGGAAGAGGCACTCCCCCTCCTATGGATCCTCGGCATCCTCCCTCTGGAGCTTGGTGGTGGAAAAAATGGCACTTAGGTTTGCATCAATTATCTACTTCCATTTTTCATCTCCCTTATTTGGTTCTTTCTCAGGATCAGAACATGCATCTAATTCGGGTGCCTTCAGTTCGACCACCTATGACTGTTTCTCCCGACACTTGTTTGTGCTGTGAGTGGGGTTTTTATGAAATTCACACCACTTCCCTGTGTCCTTCTTTGGATTTTTGGTGTTGTTATAATTCACCTCACTTTTTCTTTGCCCCCTGCTCCGTGGTTCGGGGGCGCATTTCCCTTTCTTCGGATTCACGGATCCAAAGTCTCGCTTTTTCTGCTTAAATTTATGCTTGATCTTGGCGGCATAGCGATATGCTGTGCCAAGCGAGGTAATGTCGATGAAATATAGTTCCTCATGAATTTGTCTTTGTAGAGAGATGAATTACTTCAGCAGAAAATGTATCTTTAAATATTTAATACCCAACTCTGTGCGTAGGGTATGGAAAAAATTCGTCAGTTCATGCACATCTTTATCCCTTTGATGCCGCAGCATGGTCCATTAGATGTACTTGTCATCATAGCTCCCCACAAGGTAATATTGTTCCTTTATTTTGTCTCGAAATGAATTCCAAGTGGTTGTGGTCAAGAACAGAGAGGTTTCCCTCTCGTACTTTTTCTCACAGTAGGTTTCCCACTATTCTTTGACATCGGGGACGACTTTGAGGAATGAAAGATTAATCTTTTATTGGTCAAAGAAATCATGGATGGAGAAATAACCCTATATAAAATTCAACCATATATTGATGGCATCTGCATATATCTGGCAGTAAAATATAGTAATTTCAAATTTTACATGTACCTTGAAGGGTGTGGTGCCTCCAGAGTGGTTGTTGGATGCAGATGTGCTGTAGGTGGGAAACCGTTGAAGGATCTGAGAAAAGTTACCCATCATTGCATTCCTTTGTTTCTTGAGATCCCACTCGAGAAATATTCTAATATTATCTCCTACTCCCTCATATTTCTTTTCTTCCACCATGGGAGGTCATCGGGGTTTGCGAGGCTGGTCTTGCAGGGGTTCAACCAGATCGATCCCTAACTCCTTATACCCTGATCTCGTTGGCGACATGAAAAGTAAAACAAAAAAAGAGCAGACCGCTCTAATACCATTGATCCAGATTTATGCAGGAATGCAACAGAATACACATATAACCATAAATACAAAGGTGTAGTGAAAATAATACTTCATTTCATTAATATGAAAGAACTGAAATTTTTTTATAGACATAATAGAAATAAACTAGCTAGGGCACTAGTATCTTATCTATGAGAAGAGATGTGGTGGCTAAAGACCTCTGAACTACGTCACAATGAGGCTGAAAGGCCTATTTATTTTTTATAAATAATATAAAACCGTAAACATCCAAAAACCTAACCCTAGGAGACGAAGGACCAAAACTATGGGCCCTGTTTGGGTAAATTGGTATATTAATGTTCCGAGGGACATAACTTTGGCATACGATATATGTTTAACACTCTAAATACCTTGTTAGAAATATATTTCTGGGGAATACAAATTTTGGTGTGAGAAACGTCAATCCATGGAACCATGTTTCTCCTGATTTTCCCAAAAAACGTCGTTTAGGGCCTCAAAACGGATTCAGAAGTTCCAAACCCGAAAAATTGCTAAAAATAGTAAGTTGTGCTAAAACTAAAAATATAAAAGAATTGATGGTGGGGGTTCAAATGGAATAGGTGGGTGGCCACAAATATCCACCTAGATTATTGTGGCCCCAAACGGCTCTGGAAGTTTACGACTCGAAAAATTGCTAAAATAGTAAGTTGTGCTGAAAGTGCAAAACTGAAAGAACTAATGGTGGGGGTCCAAAGGTAATAGGTGGGTGGTTACCAATATCCACCTGGATCAGTGTGAGTCCAAGAAAAGAGATTTAATACAAAATTATAGCACTAGGATTAATCTTCTCTCTTAAATGTTGGCATAAGGAGGTGGTTTAAGGATGACCACCAACACTGGAACTCTTACTGTAGATCTCGAAACTCTTCTAATGTTGGCAAGATGTTGAGGTATTCTTCTAGAGGAAGTGCTCATAATTTTTTTAAGAGGGAGAAATTCAACCTAGAAGAAGGAAGGTCTATAACCTACGATGTTTTAAGGATGACCACCAACTCTGAAATGCTTGATGCATTTCCTAGAACTCCTCCAAAACTGGCAAGAAGCTGAAGTCTTTTCCTAGAGGAAGTGTCCCCATTTTGTTGAAGAGGGAGAAGCTCAACCTCGCATATATGGTTTAATTCTGACCACCAACCAAATACATTCTCATGGTAATTTTTATCTCTGGCTACAACTTTGAATCTGGAATGACAAGTTGTGGCTCAGGCTCGCTTGAACTGCTCCGTCTCTGGCTACAACTCTAAATCTTGAATGATAGGTTGTGGCTCAGGCTTGCTTGAACAGTTGTGTCTTTGGCTACAAATATGAATCTGGAATGATAGGTTGTGGCTCAGGCTCGCTTGATGTGGATTTCCGTTATATTCCCAAATATTATAATATTTGGAATATTAGAGTTCTTAATTTTCTTAATGAATTAAGTAAATGAAAGGGTGGAGGGACCTGTAATCCTCAAGATGAATAAATATCCACTTTTTATGTGTGAATGTGGATTTATTAAGCCTAGATCTACATAATGGGTAGTGGAGAAAATACTAATGTGAATGGAGTGAATATCATGTCTCATTAATGAGATAGATCATGGAGGTTGAAGTAGTTGTTGTGGTGGATTTGACGCATGAGTGTACAAAATTGCACCAGTTGAAGGGGTGTGGTCTACCCATATAAAATATTGGTAATAGGAAGAAAGTGGTGGAGCTCAAAAGCATATAATCTAGAGGAATAAATATACGACTGTATTCTCAAAGTAAACTAAAAACTAAAACACAAATATAAAGAAGAAATTGAAGAGAGTCAAAATGATAATAATGCAAATGATGGTTCAAGGCCTCTTCTTATTAAACGTTTGATATGGAGAAGAAATTTTACCCACTTGCCAAAGGGCCCTTAGACAATGGTTCTAGGTCCTGATGCAAGGATGTTGTTTTTCCAAGATCTTCCTTTGATGCAGTATCCCTCTCTCTCTGTTAGGATGGACTAGGATTGTTCGGTGGCCAATGATAGAGTCCCATCTATCTCCAACTGTGGGTCACACACTGCTAGTATTTCTTGGGAAATTCTGGCCAACATAAAAATGTCATCACCCATTCTTCATCTCTTGGTGGCTTTATATAGGGGATTTAAGATCCTCCTTCCCTCCCTTGGTACATGGTGGATGGTGACCCAAGGGAAAGGTATGATTCCATTGTGTGCTCCAAATATTACTTTGTGTGCTCACATAGTGTCTAAGGAGGCGTTGGTGGATGTAATTAGGCAGCTTCATATAAGGAGTAACTGTCCTTTTCTTTGTGTGGTCTCGGAAAGCGACATTTTTCCACTTTCAGGAATGTGCGCTTATCAGGAAAGAAGGTGCACAAAAGGCACTCTTCTTGAATGATTAAGCGTGCAATTTAGCATTTAAGACTGGTTCAAATATTATTTTCTCAAAACCTTAGAGATTTTAAATACTTTCTTGATTCCATAATGTCTTCCTGCCCTGTAAATCCTTTGGCTTGAAATTAATTAATGTCATCTTCTGCTGTATGATTTTCCATTGTTAACAGCTGCCCCCTAATGTGTGAGGTCTAGGATGGACTGTATAGTCGAAATACATTATAGTTTATTTTCTGTATCGTGCGCAAAGAGAGAGAGAGAGAGAGAGGCCTACGTGAATCTTGGAATTGACAAAACCTTGCACTGTTTCCAAGATGACCATGGCCCAAGGGACCCCTGTAAGAAAATAATTTAAAACATATATACAAAATTTCAACGAGGTGGGCATGTCCCGTGCTCATGATGGTATGGCTAGTTAAACAAAATTGAAAGATACATGTGATGTCTGCATTATTACTGTGGTAGTGATGCTGGTGGTTGTTTGGCAATGACTACTGACGCCCTCAGGGGGCGTTTTTTCTTTGACAATAGGTGGAATGTGGTACCCACATGCATAAAATTAGTATGGCATATATCTACGCAATGTACGCATATGTACTAGCTGGGACCTTCCCATGTAAGCATTATTGATAGAGACGCTTATGGAGGCATGGGTCCTCGACGGATCTAATCAAAGTGCAATGGTTGTAAGGTACGATACCATCATGACATGAAAGCTTTTGTTGTAGTCGAATGTCAGGAGGATCGATGACATCTTTGGACAATGATGTCTCCCACAGTGCCACCCAAGGATACCCCTTTGCATGGGGAGGGGTAATCCAAGGTACCGCTTCCTTTTTGGAAAAAAGGTGTCGGGGTCAACAAAAATGAATCGTTAACCGAACCATGGGTTTTCAACCTGAGGGGTTGGGGACCTAGATGTGATGGGTTTAAAATAGGCATGTTGGTGAGAGGTGACTGAAAACAGATGATGGGGATTCAGTGTCCCAACGTCAGAGTATACTTTAGCAACTTGGCGGTAATCATACTTATTTCTAAAGGGAAAATCCCTGGAGTCGGTAGGACCTCCAGGGTGGGTGTGAACCGGATATGAATGTCGTGATGGTGCGTGAGTGGGGGTGAAATAATCTGACCAAGGGGAATGAGGGACTGTTGTTTTTATGCCATTTTTTGCTCATCTAACCTATTATCATTAGATGGACCCAAGTACACCATGTAATACCAATTTTACCATAAGTAAAATTTATTTCACTATGAAAATAACTTAGTAAACCACCTTTATTAAGTTGTTTATGGACTAAAAAGGAAATCCCATGAGGAAATATTAAATAAATATACATTTGTTTGATTTTCCTCAAGGAATAATTAGTTAAACAAAAGTTTAATTAATGTTCCTAGTTATATTTAACCCAAAACAAGGAAATTAATTAGATAAATCATTAGTTATCTTATTATTTTGTAAGAATAATTATTTAAACCTTATTTAAATAATATTCTTTGTTAAATATGACTAAATCACCCTTAAGTAATTAAATAAATAATTATTTATTTGATTATTACTCAAACACATCCTTAAAATGATAAATAAATCATTTATTTATTTATTATTTACAAATAAATGGATTTGACCCAAGTCAAATTCCTTTTCCCTCCAACAAATATAATAAAATATTCCATAAAAGTTGGATCTTGATTTGGTTAATAATATTTTAACTATGCACCAATATCTAGACTAACTCAATATTTTGTTATAAATAGAAGGGTTTTCCCATTCATTTACCACCTTCTTTTGCATAAAGATCACTCCTGATCTATACTTTTGGATTGACTATTGATCCACCATCATAGTCATATTTTGCTAATATTTTTTTCTGGGTTTTGTACACCATCAAGAGAGAGGAATTCTAGATCTGAAGTGTTGAGGACTTACAAGAACCCATCCCATTGAGGAGGATAGGGAACACCCTCTTGTGTTTTCCTCCCAGGTGCAATAAATACAAAATTCATTTGATATATTCTTGTCTTTTCTATTGGATGCATGGAGTAAATCTTGTTTTTTCGACTGCTTAATGTCTTCTAATGCATAGATCTAGATTTTTGCAGAAATGATCTTGATCACCTAACTATAGATCTGAGGATATTAGTAGCCATATATGTTGTTAGGGCTGTTTGTTATGCACAGATAAATTGGTTTTTTTCATACGCTTGGAATTAAGATTCATATTAACAACTGGCGACTCCACACAGGTTTACGATTACGACCGCTGTCATTTTTCTGATCCTTGCATATCCAACTACTTCAAACCCTAGGATTTCTCTTTAGCCCTTGTTTTTTCTTTTCTTGATGTTTTTTTAAACCTATAAAACCCTAAAATGATAAAAGTTCTGACTTCTATGTGTTTTCGGACCTATTGCATAGGTGACAGACATCAGCCGTAGCTGAGACGAAATTTTTTTCTGAAACTTGCCGTCGAGAGTGTTGGAAGTGTAGGTCGCACTTTCTGGCCCAAAACCTGCGACCTGGACCCTCAAAGTGCACTTTTCATCCCAAAAACTACGACCTCTACTGAAAACAGGTTAGAAACTGTGACCTGGACTTTTTGCGGGGATTTTTCTGAAAGTTTTCTGGGTTTTTCTGAGCCTCTATTCAGGGTTTTCTGGCCTCCGTCTCCAACCCTTTTGGACCTGTGCTTGTTTTATTTCACTCAACTAAGTGAGAACCTAGCTCCCTAGGGCTTTAGTACCCTCCACTTTTTGTGGAAGAGTTTTTGCTGTTGTAAGTTGTCTGAAATTTCAGAGTCTTCAGCCATTTTTTCATATCTGATACCTCACCTTCAGATCCGCTTCAGATTGGCTTGTTATCCATCCAAATCACCTCATCTATATTTTTTTGGATTTTCCTCTAGGGTTCACTCTGTTTCCCTTCAGGAGATAGCCATTCACCCCCTTTTTTATAGAAAATTTTCCTCTGATTTGTTGTTGTTTTCTGCACCACTTTCTAGCAGATTTTTTCTCTTAGATCCATGTCCATCTTGACCTTAGATCTATTAGCTTTTTTAGTGTGTTTGGATTAGTTTTTTACTCACCTATAGACTAGTTGTTGAGACACCCGCCTCCTTGGGTTTAGATTATTTCATTATTAGCTGTTTATTTCATGTTTTTGCAGGCCTATATACTATCATTTTCAGGTTTATTTACAGCTATACAACACACTTTTTCTTTTTCTCTACAAACTTATAGGTTTAAAAATTAAAATTTCCACACTTTTACACAAACACCCTAAGCAAAAAATGGCTTGGTTAACACCGCCAAGCAAAGACTCTAAAACATTGAAATAAATTGATCATGCACCTCTCTGCCCTTGTTTCGACATTGTAATCAGTTGATGCTACACCTCCCTGCCCTTGTAAGTCTCTTTTCCCTTTGTGTTGAGTTTTTGTCAACACCATTGTGCCACCAAGGCATTTATCCCAGAGACTTCTTGGCCTTCATCCTTAGTTTCTGGTAGGAAGACTTACTCCTCCGCATAGGGTTCAAGTTAGTCCTCCACCGAGTCCGCACACCGACTCTTCTTCTGGTCCTTTCGATTCTCCTTCTCATTCCTCCTTCGGTTCTCCCCTCAACACCTTCAGTATTTCTAGTGCAGGACCTAATGCTGGTGGTGATCCTGGCCCTTAGGTTGGGAATACCACTAGTGGGACCGCAACGAACACTACCCTGGCTACGCCGCTGCTCACCTTCATGGTAGGCCTCAGCCAACCCGATTTTCACCAGTTGATAAACAACCCTATACACCATGAAGCTAGCTAGCCTGCTATGCCGACAAAGCTCCCTTTTGACGTCCCAAAGTTTGAAGGTCTTGCTGGAGAAGAGCCTTAAAATCATGTTCGATCTTTCCACATGTGGTGTTCGTCTAATTCCATTACTGATGACTCTATCCATCTTCGGTTGTTCCAATGAATGCTTACTAGTGAAGCTTCTAAGTGGTATGTTTATCAGGCCTCTTCCTCTAATACCACCTTTGCGACTCTTGCCAAGGATTTTTTTGTCTTATTTCCAACTTCCTCTTTGGTATGACACTAGTACCGAACACTTGACTTCTTTCCGTCAATAGTCTACGACCCACCTATTTGACCATGTATAGGAATGGAGGAGACTAAAGAGCCTATGTCGAGCCCCTACCTTCGAAGACCATGTCTACATGGAATGGTTCCTTATATCTCTCTTTCCGCCTATCAGGAAAGATGTCGCATTGCACTTTCCTCAAACCAAAGAAGCCGCTCTCCAAATTGCATTAAAGTATGACCTGATCTACGCTTAGCCGATTTATGTTTATATGGTTGTACTTCATCTTCCCAGACCTGGTGGTGCCAATGCACTGAGGGCATCTCACGCCACCGACGGTATTTTTGGAGCTATCTTTAATCCGTACACTCAACCTCCCATGGGCTATGGTTTTCCTCAAGGGGGAGGGGGCCCAACACCTCCTGCACTTTTCCCCCTCCCGATAACACGTATCTAGGATACAACATGCCTCCTTTTTTTTCCCAACCTCCTATTTACCACACTATTACCCAACCTCCTTATTATTCGTATCCACATCCTGGTGCTCTAGCTCCTCCAGCATTAGCACCTCCTCCTCCCTTGCATTCTCAACCCCCGCAACAGCAACCACCACTCCCTCAGGGGTAGGTGTATGCATAACAGGGCACGAATAATCCTCCTCCCTCAAAAAATAAGAGGAAAGGCACTCAAAATCCTACTTCCCCGATAATCCTGGACCTAATCAAGGTAATGCTCCTAACACTACAAACCAGAAACAGGGCACTTAGCCCAAGCAGGACAAGCATGTTCGTACAAACAAGCCATGTTCTTGTTGTAGTGTTTATGGGCATTATATGCATGATTGTCCTCTTTTGCCACAGATGCGGCAACTGTGGGAGTCTCAAGCAACATTGAGAGGACAACAAGCCATCCCTTCCGTTCTTCTCAATCCTGCACCTAGTCAATTGGTTATGCTTACCGAACCTTCCCTCAGCAAGGATTTATGGCTACCCAACCACCTGAAGGTTAGGTGGCCACTCAATCTCTTCCATCTAGTACCTCCGATTACCAGATTCTCATGATGTCCTCTGATCAACCTTCTTCTCCCGGCCCTTCACCTTCAGCTGGTACTCTTGAGCCTCTTTATCCTCTTGGAATGGTTCCTCCAAGCCTTAACCATCACGGAGCGGTCCCGCTTGGCCATTACCCCTCTAGTCAGATGTCGTTCCTAGCTCCCCCACCAAGAGTGTACACAGTACCTGTTATGGCCATCCTCTCTCTTCCAAACCTGACCCTTGGGATTCCCGTTTGGTACCTTGATCCTCCAGCCACTACCCCGCCTGGTCAACCCAAACCTTATCATGCGTTAACCTTGGTTCAACCGGTCCCTATGACTTCTCCCGCTAAAGCAATGCCTCAGTCACCTCAACAGGAACCACCTCCCATTGCGACCGCTTTGGGTAAGAAGGGCAAAGCTCGCAAGGGGGCATCGAAGGACAAGGCTTCCCCGACAAACCCTACCCCTTCTCAGCCTCCAAAGAATACCATCCAGTGTGCCTTGTGTGATGTTTTCGGCCACGCCACCCATGTTTTTCTGGAGTTGCCTCACCTTAATTCCATGGTCAATGAGATGTTTCTGGAGTCTAATATCCCATAGGTATATGTTACTATACCCAATTCATTCTTGAAACTAAAACCATTATGGACAAATCACCCTTGCGCTTTGTTTGATTTCCATGGCCACTAAACTCACCTCTGTCCTCACCTCCAAGAGTATCATTCCTCTTTGGAAGCCTTCCACCATTTCAAGTATGAGCATAGCAAGTGCACCATTTCCTTGTTCACGCGTTCTGCTTCGACAGAACCAGAGGATCTGCCTACTCCCATTGACATCCCTCCTCCATATGCCAACATACTAGAGCCTTCGGTCACCTTTTTCTACCTATCATCATCCATGAGACCCTTTGGAAAAGCCCCCATGGAGACTACCCCCGATGATCCGCTTGACCTCCATTCAGCGATCACCCTGGGCTCAACATCGATAGACCCTTTATCTGCTTCCTCTTTGGTCATCCCCCATGACGTTGTGGATGTGAGCCTTTCTTCACATGATGATGAGTCAGGTAGCTCTGCCATGTCAGGTGGTCCCCCTTTCTCCAGTCACCCCATATTTCACTGTAATGAAGACATTATGGAAGCATTGACTGACCCTGACTTTCCATGGGATGATATGCACCACCATGCATACTTCCTCCCACAGCAGTCCCATGACCAATATGCTGTAGAAACTACATACTTCATTCCTAATGAAGTCGATTGGTTTCAGAGTCCCATTCTTGCACCTGATGCTTTTGAAGAAGGAAATATGGCCAATATATCTCCTACCATTAAAAATAACATTTCTGACAAACCAGGGATAGAATAAATATCACCTTGGGCACCCATTGCACCCCGGAAGAGGTTGAAGCTTACACCAAGCTATTCAAATAATTCCGTGATATTTTTTTCTGGTCCTATTAAAAAATGCCCGAACTTAATCCTACCATTGTCAAAAACCATATCAATACATGGCCTGATGCCCATCCTCTCTGTCAAAATATCAGACCCACTAATCCTTCCAGACTAGAAGCTATCAAAGCCGAAATCGATAAGCTCAAGCAGGATGGTTTTATCTATCCCATTGAATACACCAATTGGGTGTCCAATCTAGTCCCCGTTCTCAAGAAACAAGGCGCCATCTGTGTGTGCACTGACTTTCACGATCTGAACAAAGCTTGTCCCAAATACAACTTCCCCACACCATTCATTAACCAAATCATTAATGAGTGTGCGGGGCACGAGGTTCTATCCTTTATGGATGGTTTCTCCAAGTACAACCAAACTGTTATTCGTCATGTTGATCAACTTAAAACCGCGTTCATTAGTCCATGGGGGAGCTTTGCCTATCTAGTAATGTCGTTCTATCTTAAAAATGTAGGAGCCACTTTTCAGCGGGTTATGTCTTATTGTTTCCATAACCTGGCTCATATTATCCTTGCTTATTTAGAAAACCTTACTGTGCATTCTAAACATCGGGTGCAACAACTCCATGACCTGTGTACCATATTTCTCCGATGTCGCAAGTGTAATATCCGCCTCAACCCACTGAAGTGTGTCTTTTATGTACTTTTCGGTTGTCTTCTAGGCTTCATTGTGTCTAAATATGGTATCACACTTGACCCTTTGAAATTTCAAGCCATCCTTGAGCTCCTATCCCTCGTACTTTATGCCAGTTACAAAGCCTCCAAGGAAAAGCTAATTTCCTTCGTCAGTTGGTACCTGAATATGCCACCACTGTGCACGGGTTCCTGAGACTCCTCCGCTCTAATATCCCTTTTGTTTGGGATACCTATGCTCAAGAGTCTCTCGATGCCCTGAAGCATGCTCTCACATCCACTCCCTTGATTTGTCCACCAGAATTTGATATGGATTTTATCCTATATATCTCCACTTCCACCCACTCGGTCGCTGGAGTCCTCATTCAGGAAGATGACCATGGAATATAACATTTTATCTATTATGTTAGTAAGAATTTGGTAGGACCTCCTATATCCTACTCACATGAAGAGAAATTAACACTGGTTGTCGTGTTCTCAGTCCAGAAACTTTGTCATTAGATCCTCATGCATTCCACCAAGGTCGTGACTAATTTCAACCCCATGGTCTTCCTATTGAGTCTTCGAATCATCAGTGGGAAGTACACCCATTGGATCATGATCCTTCGGGAATACGATCTTGAATTTGTCACAGAAAAAGGTAAGAAAGGTTTAGCCCTTGCTAAACTTATTTCCGAATTACCTATAGGTACGCAAGATCCACCAGCTAATGATAATTTCCCCTGCGAACATCTGTTTTCCACTACCACTGATGACCCTTGGTATGGGGACATCCTCACTTATTTGCGAACCCAAAATTTTTCCCTCCATCTTGGCCATGATGCTCAACGACATATCCGATAATAGGCCCCTTGCTACCTTCTTATCGGTGACGACCTTTATCGTTGTAGTGTAGATTTTGTCCTTTGTCATTGTCTTACGCACACTGAAGTAGAGCAAGTCCTAAATGCCTGTCATAGCAGCGCTTGTGGTGGCCACCTCTCCAGTTTCACCACTACCCAGAAAATCATGCACGCTGGGTACTTTTGGCCTTCTCTCTTTGGTGACTGCATTGACGCAGTCAAACACTGCCCCAATTGCCAACATTTTTCCCCTAAGGCACGAGCCCCTCCAGCTCCCCTCCATCATGTCATCTCTGCTGGTCCTTTCTATAAGTGGGCCATAGACTTTATAGAGTGTCGACCAAAATCAGCTGGTAACCATAAGTATATCATCGTGGTAGTTGACTACTTCACTAAATGGGATGAGGCCATGCCAAATTTTAACAACACAACAGCTACTGTAACCCTCTTTTTCTTCAACCACGTGATCGCTCGATTTGGAGTTCTGAAACAATTGGTCTCCGACCATGGCCGACATTTTGAAGATGAGATATGGCGTGAGCTATCCTCACTGTTGAGCTTTAAGCACCAATATTCCTCCTCCTATTACCCCCAAGGTAATGGCCAAGTTGAATCAGTCAATAAAATTCTTAAAACCATGCTTCAACAAACAGTCGATAAGCACAAAACCAACTAGCACCTTATGCTCCTCCTTGATTTATGGGCCTATAGAACCGCTGTTAAAATTTCCACTGGGTTTACTCCTTTTCACCTTGTTTTTGGAGAGGAGGAAGTCCTACTGATCGAGTGTGAAATCCCTCCCCTTCATCTAGTCATTGAACTTCTCCCTGAAACCCAACCTTTAGAACAATGACTTATCATGCTTGAGTGTGTTTCTGAAGACCGTCATGTTGCATTGCAAACCATTGAGGTGGCTAAGAAATGCACCAAAGCCCAATATGACCTAAAAGTCCAACCTCATACTTTTCATGAAGGTGATCTTGTTCTGGTGTATGACCAGGCCCATGATGTCCTTGGTCATGGGAATTTTGACTCAATATGGCTAGGACCTTACATCATCAGTAAGGATTTAGGTAAGGGGGCATATCTATTAGAGGACTTCGAAGGCCATCCCCTTCCAAATCTTCGCAACACACTCTATCTGAAGAAATATTCCCCTTAGCATTTCCTTCCAGAAATGCATGTTTTATTTTCTTTAGGTAGCTAGCTCATGCTTTTTAATGATTTGATACTTCACCAAGACACATTTTTTCAAAGAAGCATCACTTCACCCCTCCTCAAACTCAAATTTCTTCACTTGCAACACTCGTACTAAGGGGCACCACTTTTCCCCCATACTTGTCCACACTCGTGTCGACTTTCGTCGTGAGTTACCATCTTGTACTCATGTTTTTATGGTCCCCATTAGACCTTTTCTGCATGGAAGCACCATCGAGTCGCCCTTGTTTAGAGCATCCGAGTTGAGTCATCATTGCATTTATGGAGTCTATCCCGAGTCCATTTGAATCCCATTATATTCGTCCATCCTTCAGTGCTTGGTCCTTCTCTCGTGTTTCACATAACAGCCTTTGGTCCCACTGTTCCCTATCCCTCACGATATTGTGTCAATCACTACCAGGTCATCAATGCCCTTTATTCTCTAACAAGGGAAGTCGTCCATTCGCTACTCAGTTCCCCCCATCCCATCATCATCATTGGTGTCAGTCTACCAGTCGCTCTACTATTATCTCTTGTGCCTTAGTTGAGGATCCCTTATTGCCTAACCTATGGCAGACCTCCTTCTGTTGACATCAGCTCATTCATTCCAAAAGACGGGTCTAGAGCATGGTGTACCTTGGTTCCAACTTCCACTCTTGTTCAGTGACTCTTGTTCCCTTTGACTTGATTATTTCTTAGCTCGAGCTCCTTTTCAGCATGATCGAGATCTGTATAATTGATGGTCTAGTGATGCAGTAGTTGATATCGGTGATTACCGGGTGTGTGTGTGATGTCTCAGCCCTCATGAGGGGGTGGCCCTACAGGTACCCCCCACATACCCGGATGACATCTTCATGACAGCCTTTGATGTAGCTCCATACATTTGATGATGTCAGCCTTAGCCGCTTGTAGCGCCTTTTTTTTTGCATGTATCAGTCAGATTTTCAGAGCCCTTTCCTGTTTTCAGGGGCATATGGGTTGTATTTATATCTCATGTACTCAGGTATTACTGTACAAGTCCTGGCTTTTATCCTAGGCACAATATGTATGTGAGATTCATCATCATGTTATTTATCTGGCTCATGTTTATGCCACCATGTACTATATTTTCCAGTCCCGTGGTTTTTCGGACACCTTATTGTTTGTACTTTGCCTCGGCGGGCATAGGTATGCCTCCCTTGCCACCTATAGCACAGGTACTCACTCATCAAAGAGACTTGTCGCACCTGTAATTCTCACCTCCTTAGGGTCTAGTTCTTTCATCACTTTGGTCTACCTTATACTTCTCTCTCTTTGACTTCCCCTTCAATGTCTAATGATTTAGTTCTTACAATGTACTTCAGTCATACGATTAGCTCCTAATGCTCGCATGCTGGGGGGAAATCTGTTACACCATTTTT
This sequence comes from Pinus albicaulis, assembly GCA_034641835.2. Classification (NCBI taxonomy): domain Eukaryota; kingdom Viridiplantae; phylum Streptophyta; class Pinopsida; order Pinales; family Pinaceae; genus Pinus; species Pinus albicaulis. The sequence goes on from CM076581.1 coordinate 1,376,522,388, forward strand.
TGGTCATCTAACCTATTATCATTAGATGGACCCAAGTACACCATGTAAGACCAATTTTACCCTAAGTAAAATTTCTTTCACTATGAAAATAACTTAGTAAACCACCTTTATTAAGTTGTTTATGGTCTAAACAGGAAAACCCATGAGGAAATATTAAATAAATATACATTTGTTTGATTTTCCTCGAGGAACAATTAGTTAAACATCAGTTTAATTAATATTCCCGGTTATATTTAACACAAAACAAGGAAATTAATTAGATAAATCATTATTTATCTTATAATTTTCTAAGATTAATTATTTAAACCTTATTTAAATAATATTCTTTGTCAAATATTACTAAATCACCCTTAAGTAATTAAATAAACTATTATTTATTTGATTATTACTCAACCACATCCTAAAAATGATAAATAAATCATTTATTTATTTATTATTTACAAATAAACAGATTTGACCCAAGTCAAATTCCTTTTCCCTCCAAAAAATATAATAAAATATTCCATAAAAGTTGGATTTTGATTTGGTTAGTAATATTTTAACTATGCACCAATATCTATAGTAGCTCAATATTTTGTTATAAATAGAAGGGTTTTCCCATTCATTTACCACCTTTTGTTGCCTAAAGATCACTCTAGATCTATACTTTTGGTCTGACTATTGATCCACCATCATAGTCATATTTTTCTAATATTTTTGTCTGGGTTTTCTACACTATCAAGAGAGAGGAATTATAGATCTAAAGTGCCAAGGACTTACAAGAACCCATCCCATTGATGAGAACAGTGAACACCCTCTTGTGTTTTCCTCCTATGTTCCATTAATAAAAAATTAATTTGATATATTATTGTCGTGTCTATTGGATGCATGGAGTAAATATTGTTTTTTCTACTACTTAATGTATTCTAATGCATAGATCTAGATTTTTGCAGCATTTATCTTGATCACCTAACTGAAAATCTGAGGATATTAGCAGCCATCTCTAGTGTTAGGGATATTTGTTATGTGAAGCTAAAGTGGTATTTTTTCGTATGCTAGGAATTAAGATTCATACTAATAGTTTCCATGGGGGAAAATATGAAATATGAGGGTGAAGGGGTGAAGTGCATCATTAGTGGTCTTTGTACGCTTACCAAAAGAATAAAATAATGAGGTTTGGTTTGTACAAAACACAGAGACAGGTACCCCAAAGAATGAAAGGGTTCGCTCACTGAAGGTGTGAGGACAGTGTTTTACTAAGGGTGGGGGTCTCATTGGTTGGTCTCATGTGCAGGGTTGATGAAGCAGATGAAGAAATGTCTCAGATGGGATTATGCTGATAGAGGTATGGTGGGCTAAATGAGATGCGCGGAGGTGCACTTTGAATCCTCTTGTACAACCCGGTCATCCGGGAAGGGGGATTTTTAGTTTGAATGATAAAATTTACATTATGCATGATGAATGGATGGGCACGAGGTGCTTCCTAGACTAAAGTGGTCTGGCCATGGTGTCACTTGTGCTGTGATATATGGTCTACTTTGGGTGACAAGCGCCATGGAGGGGAGGTTCTACTGACCAACGCAAATGTTTATCATATGCAGGGTGAGGTGATGATAAACGTGGTTGGGTATGATGACCCTATGGTTTATTCTGATGGAGAAATTATGTTAGGATATGCAAAGTTTTGTGGGACGCTATCATGCTGAGGGTAGGATGATACCTGCTCTGAAACATCCAATGGATGGTGTTGTAAGTGGTTTGCAGGTTCTTCCTGCAAAAAAAACTACATCAAGTGAAAGCATATTATTTTCATCAAATATTATTGAAAGGCATGAGCTTTAAAAAGGGATATGGGAGAGGGCATACCTGCCGGCGCTGAAAAAATTATTTTTTTCTGGAAATTGAATGTGTGGCATCACTTTCGTTCGTCATGGCATACTGATGATGGTGCAAATTACGGTTTGTGGAATCAACCTTATGAACTCATGTTACAGACCTTTGAAGTTCTTGGAAAGGGCGATAAATATGGGATTATGGCCATAATCCTATTCATTTGTACTTGTTGAGTTTTGGGAGATCAGAGGTGCTTGTAGAGCCTTTCTTGTCGTTGTGGTCATCCCATGTACCAAGGACTAGTGATATTATGCCGAGGTAACTTTCATGACTTCCTTCATTGTAATTTCTTCAGTTTGATGGTGTCGGGGGCCATACAAGTTAGGTTTGTACGGCCTCTAAGTGACTTTTTCCCTAGATTGCATTGGAAATCTAGGCAAAAGAGCGCCTCCTTTGTGCGCAATTCTAAGGGACAGGCGCGAGAGGGTGCGTTGTTCCCTTCTTTTTGCGCGCAAAGGCCATGATGACAGAAAAATTTGATTTTTTGTCTATTTTTTATTTTTTTATCTGTACTGATGGGTGCCTGTGTTGCTGGAAATTTGGTGTGCAGGGAGAAGGATTGGACTGAGATTTGGACTACTCTAGCGGCTAATAATGGGGTGCATCGTCAGTTGGCCGCATGGGGCCTTCTAAATTTTGCTGAGAATGAGTTCCTGCGGTCGCAAGACCATTTATTATGTTATACAACATTGGTGCAGGAGGTGCAACATGTTCATGCTACGGGGGACGAACCTAGTGATCTGTCCTGAGATGGATATCTATTTCATCATCGAGATACTATCTCAGGGGGAGGCTTTGAGATACCCACTCTCCTCTGGGAGAGTGAATCTAAATAGATTGCGGAGGCACCATTGTAGAGGGGCGCCTCTCACCGAGGGATGCATCAGCATTGCATCAGTGACAGATGTGGTAGAGCAGTGTGCTCTAGTAGTGATCGTACGACTTGCGGGGTCATTCGCTCTGCATCGAGCATCTAGCCCGTAGGTTGGAGTTTTGTGCCAGTTTAGGTTTGGGCATTTATTTGACTTTTCCCGATTATGCTTTGATGGTATGGTGTCACAATTAAGCAAGGACCAACAAGAATTGAAGTCAATTGCATACGCCATCATAATATGAAGCATCATGTATGAGTGGGTGGTGCTACTGAGGCTGGTGGTGGCGATGCGTATTGTGGGGGCCACAAGAACCACGGATGACGAGGTGGGCTTCGATGATGTCGTGGGGTGGTGGTGGCATGGTGGGGCGTTACTAGAATGCCACGACCGAGACCTATTTTGAGGCCAATCCATAGATGTTCTTTCCATACTCGTATGTAGGGATAGACTTCCAGGGTGATCCAGACATGGGTCTCCCTTTCGGTTATGTTTGGGGACCTGCAGGTATGTTTTATCGTTTTATGCATTTGTTTGATTATTTATGTACTTATGTGTTTTTATATTTACACTGACATTATTTCTGTTACTCGTGCCGAATTTGGCGAGGTAGGTCGCCCCGTGGCTTGATTGGTGGGTCATGATCCTTTGCTATGACCTTGAGGTGGTCAGGGAGGAGGTGGTGCAGGTGAACCTGGTGGTGGTGCCGGTGGACCTAGTGGAGATGGTGCTGGCCCTTTTGGTGAGGGTAGCAGCTAGGCTGTAGCAGAGGTTGCTGCCATGTGAGCTCGTGCTGATGCGGCTGAGTCGCGTAATGCAGTACTGGCAGCAGAGGTGGACGCTCTTGAGGAATTTTAGTTTCAAGGGAAGCACTTGACCTAGGGTATGACTACTTGAGGTTTCATGGATGACTTCAAGGAGGTTTTTTTAGAGATGATTATGGCCTGCAAGAGGGATTATCAATGCACTCTATGTTGGGTGGCGATCACGGTGGTGACAGTGGATCCAGTGGTGGTACCAGGAGCAGTGGTATGTCCAAGTGCTCCTCTTGAGGAGGCACCCCCCTAGATCAATCTTGTACATAGGGAAAGTACCCGTTATGAGGATGCTTCCCTTATTTTTGATGAATTTTGTATCTTTGGGATAGCCAGTTGGACAGCAACACTATTTTTGTACTCAGATACACACATTTTTTGATATATATATGAGAGATGTCTTTTGTGGCTCTACATGATGTATCACCTACTTCGGATTTTGTGTTGTGTTATGCTGATGGATGCCTATATTTTTTGGTTTTTATGTATGATGGTTTATTCGAGATGCATTCCAGTTTAGGATATTGTTCTCTATGCAATCAGCTGCTTGGTTTTGATTCCTTGATACATGTGAAAATGTAATGTAATCAAATTTTATGCTTAATCTTTTGGCACACAAATATTTTCTAATTAGGTGTGTGTATTTGGTCTCAAACTTTTGGTTTAGCTGTGATACTACTAACTGGGAATCGAGGTAGATATGCATATGGCGAATGCCCCAATGGAGGGCGTCGCACATAAGTCCAATGACGATGTCATATTCTACTTGATTGTTTGTTGTTGAACCAATACACATGCCATTTGAACATAGTGGTGATCAGTCAGGGCAGTAAATGTCCCACGTAGCGATGACTAAATTTTGGGACCATCTTGATGCTCCATCAGCAAATTTGAAATAGGGTTCATTTTGGTGATCCATGGTGATATTTCAAGCACTTTAACTAAGTCTTTTGGGTCAAAAATTTTGAGTGGGTAGGTTTTTTGTGTACTCTAACTCTAGGGGAAAGGGCTGTTGGGGCCCTTATGGGTAGCACTTCTTGAGGTAAAGGTCATTGAAGGGGTTAGTAAGGCAAGTCCCATCCAGCTCCGTCAAGATGTATGCCCCCTATCGAAGGAAATGTATGATGATATAGGGTCCTTTCCATAAGGTTTCGAAATTTCCTGGCCCTAAGGCCTCTTTTGAAACATCATAGTGAAGAACTAATTCTCCCTCAGTGAATGAGCAAAGGGTGATGTGGTGGTCGAGTGACACTTTAACCATTTTCTTGTGGGCCTCGTTGTGCTACAACGACTGTCATTGATTTTCGTCGAAAAGCTCTAGCTGTACTAGGTGTTGTTTCGAAGGCTACGTGTCATTGAGAAGTTTGATGGCAGCATGTAAATCTAGGATTTTACGGAAACCAATGCAAAATAACAAGGTACGTTGGTTTTTTGTGATAGGAATATGGTGGAAATCCTGGGATGGGGGTGAGGCAGTAATCCTATCGCCAATATGAGTTGATACAAATCGTATATGGTGGATTGTGTCATGGGCATTTGGCGGGGGTAGAATCTCCATAATGGAATTATGTAAGGGTGCAATGTTGGGTTTCCCACAAGGACAATTGATTTCCTGTAGGTGTAAACTATGCCTGCCACAAAGGTGCCTAAATATTTCCATTAGTGGGCACGACTCTGGTGCGTGACTTTGGCCAGTGCAGATGGTGCATGGTATTATTGAACCAATGGAGTAGATAGTGTGGGATTCTATGCTACTCATTTTTCTTGACTTGGATTCTTGGAAAGGGTTAGACGTAGAAGAGGTTTTCTTTTGTCTCCATTTCCGTATCGTTGGCTTGGACATGTCTACCTCTTTGGTGGAGTGTAGATTTAATGCAACTCGTGCCACTCTCAGCTTGGGGAGATGTACACACTTAAACATATGATGAAAGTGTGAGCATATCTGGCAATAAGTGCACGTGATATTCTCTTGATTAGAGAGAATTTTATGAGGGAGAGAAGAGACTATGTGGAGACTATTTGCAAGGGGCTTGAGTTATTTTCATTAGTTGACTCGGTGATCGTTCAGATCACACAGGCCACATTTTATCCTAGGCTTTGTCGAGGTTATGCTTTGGTGGTGTGTTTTCTTATCAGGCTTGATACACCATCGCGAAGGTGGGGACATTGACCCGATGATGTAATTTTAATGCCATTCCCAGAGATCTTCCTATCTCTTCTCTATGGCATTAATCATGTCTATAATGGGAAAAATTTGCGAGGCATAAGTAGAATTTTTCTCATAATGATTACCTTGACATATCATGCAAAATATCCTTGATATGAAGGTTCTGTCGAGTTCGGTCTAAGGCCTAATGGGGAACCACTGCCGGAAGGCTGCTAAATCAGAGCAATAGACGACTGCATGGTCCGTATTTTTGCATAACGTACATGTTGGTCGTTGCTATGAAGTGTGATTAGGGGTAAGTAGGGGTTCCCTAGGGGGCCGTTCTTCGGCTATCAAGAACATGATGGACCCACTCATCTCATCTACTTGGGTCATGGAGCTGTCTGTGGACTCAGCATCGATATCGTCTTCCTGGGAAAGGAAAACTATGGCTGAGCGGAGGCTAGCAAGGGCTAGCCGGAAGCGAGGTATGTAATGACAATCCTCCGAAAGGTGATTGTCAGTGCATCATGGGCATTTGAATTGTGTTGCCTGTAGCCACACGTACTAAACCCTTTCCATTGGATACCATATTTGAATGAGCTCCAAGGCTACACACTCTTCGAGGTAGTGGCCACGTTCGTTGCATAGCATACAACGCATAATGGTAGTTACTGGGGGCCTTTCTACAATCCTATGTTCCTCTTGTAAGTATAGGATGGTACGAGGCTCCTTGTTAACAAACTGGATGGAGGGATCCTCTTGATAGGATCTCTTGATCGCATGTAAGGCATCCCTATATTTTGTTTTCTATGAGCAATGGTGGGTATAGTGCCCATAGTTGCCATAGAGAGAGCATGCATGATTGGTATGCAGCGGTTTACCTTTTCCTTTGGTGGTAGGTTCCTTGTTATGGGGATGCGACATCGAGATGTTTGCTTCAGAGCTAACGAGTGGTTTTAACTCGTCCAACTATGGACATATGTGTGAAGGGTGGCTTCTAACATAGCATATGGCGTAGACTGGTGATTCACTTTGAATGGCAGGGGTCACCATCTTCTTTCCTCTGTTTGCGGTTTTCTTGGCCGTGATTACCGGTTTCGCAATGGGAACCTCCTTTTCAAGGGTGGTCTCGACCGTTTCTTTGGTGGGTTGGGGCTCCTCGTGACTAAGGGGCTTTAACCCTATGGCAGTAACATTGGTGGCTCCTGTTATGGAAGGGGGAATGAGGCACCAAACTGGGAACACCAACAATATGTTCGGTAACACCAATGTTGCCAAAACCTACTAGGAGACGAAGCTAGCTGGGGGGTAGAGGAAATGGGTTTGGGAGGCGGCGCAGGACAGAGAGGCTGTTGTGGCCGATGCCTCAGTGTCGTTACCGCTTGAGTCTGTGTCCTGACTAACCTCGGTGCTTGATGTGGAAATCATGCACACAGGCACCCCTATGGCATCGGGTGATGCCCCATGGATGATAGGAGGATCTCCTAGGAATGACCCTAGAACGGACAACGGTTTGAATTGGCCAAGGCCATATTATTGGTACCATGAAAGACCATATGAGGTTGTATCTACATAGGGTATAATTACATCCGTTTTGGTTAGGGGATGCTTCTAACTATGTGTCAGCTGGTCTACACTAATGATGCGATCCTTGTGGGGGAACATCATAATGCGGAAGACAGAGGATGCTATGGACAACATGGCATGCATATAACTCCACCCAAGGAGTGTATTGTAATCCAAGTGAGCATCCAAGACTTCAATGTCTATGTGGACCATCTTACTGGCTAAATAGATAGGGACATTTTGATAGAGGCCAACAGGGGTCGAGGGACGACCGTCGTATGCTCAAAGCTTGTGAGGGTTTTAGTTCGAGAGAACCAAAATTCTGCCAAATATGTTTTGACATGATGCATGTCGATGCACCCTCGTCAATGACACATCAGTGAATAGTGATATTCTATACTGACACTGGTATATGGAAGGGGACCATAGAAGGAAGCCTTGGGTGGCTTTGTTTAAGTCAGAAGCCATCATGTGCGTATCGGTATGTTTGATAGCACCTAACGCGGAAAGTAGGGATTTTCGTTGCTTTGGGTACGACTGCAGGACTTCCAGCGCAGACATAGCAATGGGTGATTAAGCTAAATCATCCATGATGCTATAATTATGGGCCACTTTGGAGTAGTTAGCTACTCTCCTATTAGGTCCCTTTGCCATATTTGGAAATGGTTCTATAGGCATGTTTGAAATGGTCAAAGGTGCAGTTGGCGCACTAGTACTAGCCCCTGATGTAGTGGTGTCTGGTGGGGTGTCATAACTATGATTCTGTGTTTGGAAAAACATCTCTTCCCCAGTCATGTAGATTTCATGAATGCTTTTCCTGGAATCATCTATGTTTTTTTGTTGAGTGCTAACCTTCCCTTGGTGGGGGAAAGGTTCTTGCATAACAACGGGTTTCTGGGAAGATCCTTGTTAGGTCCCTATATTACTAGTATAGTCCCTTATTTTTATTAGTGTAACCCCCTTATTGTTATTATTGTACCCTTGTAACCCCCATTTTGTTATTATTGTGCCCTTAAATTATTATTGTTAGGTCGGCTAGGATTACATTGTGGCCCACTAGGATTACATTATGGCTACATGGACTCCTATATATAGAAAGGAGGTTTTGTAAATTGTATCATCCAAGAATTGTTCATTTATGTAATGTATTGGAGGTTGCCCCCTCGAAGTGGCTTATTTCTAAGGTGTTCATATCTCTTTTCTTCTATTTTTGGAGTTGAGCAGAAGATATTTGGGTATCAGACTTCAGCTTCATATCACAGAAAACAAATTATAGCTAAATGCCATGATGACCTGCTTAGGAGCCCGAAAAAGACCTAACTTCCACAGACAATATCTCTGAAATATTAGACCCAAGCTCAAATTTTTGTGACGCTCTTCCGCAGGATTTCAAGCTTCGCACCATAGAAATTTCAGCTTCCGAAACTTCGTAGAAAAAAATTTATAGCGAAAATTCCACGATGATTGCGCCAGAGCAAGAAATCCCGGAATCCATGTCGCAGAAAATGCCATAATATCAAGCTAGCCATGGGGGAATATGTATTGAATAGTCCAATGCTTTCCATTCCTATGGGAGGTGCTGATTTTGTACTAGGAGTACAATGGTTACAATCTTTGGGGACGGTAGCTTTTAATTTTCAAGAACTTTTCTTGAATTTTTTTTCAGAAGGAAAGGAAGTCGAATTACGGGGTATTGAAGGGAAGCCGGGAAGGATAATAAGCTCTAATGTTATGACAAAGCTTCTAAAGAAAGAATAATGAGGCATAATTGCACAATTATGCTCACTAGAAGTTTCGACATCAAAATCATCTATTTTTGCAGATCTCCAACAAGTCTTGGACAATCATTCCAAGGTGTTTGAAACTCCCAAAGGACTCCCACCTATTCGTGATCATGATCATGCTATTCATTTGATTCCAGTAAGTGTTCCTCCAAACATCAGGCCTTATAGATATCCTTACTTCCAAAAGAGCGAAATTGAACGTATGATTGCAGAAATGTTAGAGGCGTGTATAATTCAACCTAGTCAAAGTTCTTTCTCTGCTCCTGTAGTATTGGTACACAAGAAGGATGGATCATGGCGAATGTGTCCGGATTATAGGGAGCTCAATAAGCTTACCATTAAAGACAAATTTCCCATTCCTGTGATTGATGAATTATTGGATGAATTACATGGAGCAATTTATTTTACCAAGTTGGATCTTCGTTCAGGATATTATCAAATTAGAATGAAGACTGAAGATATTCCAAAAACAACATTTTGAACTCATGAGGGTCATTATGAATTTTTGGTCATGCCTTTTGGCCTTACCAATGCACCTTCTACATTTCAAGGGTTGATGAATTCCATTTTCAAACCCTTCCTTAGAAAATTTGTGCTAGTATTTTTTGATGATATACTAATCTACAGTAGGTCTTGAAGGATCATGTTCAACATGTTGACAGGGTGCTCAAACTATTGCAGGAGAAACAATTATATGAAAAAGCATCCAAATGTTTCTTTGGAGTACAAGAGGTGGAATATCTGGGTCATATTGTATCTCACGAGGGTGTTAAGGTAGACCCTAACAAAATTAAATCCATTAAGGAATGGAAAGTCCCCACAACTATAAAGCAGTTGCGAGGATTTCTCGGTTTAACAGGGTATTATCGCAAGTTTGTTAAGAATTATGGGAGAATAGCAGCACCTCTAACAACATTATTGAAGAAAGATGCATTTTCATGGACTCCTGATGCAACTAAGGCCTTTGAACATCTTAAAGAGGCAATGTGCCTAGCACCGGTCTTAGCTACGCCAGACTTCACAAAAACCTTTATTGTGGAATGTGATGCCTCAGGAAATGGAATTGGTGCAGTTTTAATGCAGGAAGGAAGACCCATTGCTTTTGAAAGTCGTCCAACCAAAGGAAAGTATTTACAGAAACCTATTTATGAGAAGGAAATGTTAGCAATACTGCATGCACTAAAGAAATGGAGAACTTACCTAATGGGAAGACACTTCAAGGTAAAAACTGATCATGATAGTCTTAAACACTTTTTGGAACAAAGACTATCTTCAGAAGAGTAGCAAAAATGGGTCACAAAGATGTTAGGTTATGACTTTGAAATAATCTACAAAAAAGGAAAGCTTAATGTTGTTGCAGATGCACTCTCAAGAAAGAATGAAGAGGTGGAAGCATTGCTTTCTGCCATTTCTATTATCCAACCAAATTGGATAACCGAAGCAAGAGATGAATGGAAGAAGGACAAAGATGTATGGACACTCATTCAAAAGTTGCAGCAAGATCCTAGTACATCTGATACATTTAGTTGGAAAAATGATTCCTTATGGTACAAAGATCGCTTATATCTTTGTAAGAATTCCCAACTAAAACAAAATATTCTTTCGGAATTGCACACTTCTCCTTTAGGAGGACACTCAGGATTTTTAAAAACTTACCATAGGGTGAAGAAAGAATTTTTTTGGGATGGCCTTAAATCTGATATTCAAAAGTTTGTGGCGGAATGTTTAGTTTGCCAGCAGAATAAAGTGGAAACAATTAAGACCCCAGGACTTCTACAACCTTTATCCATTCCAAGTCAACGTTGGGAGGAGATTTCAATGGATTTTATCACAGGTTTACCTAAGTCCGAAAGAAAGAGTGTCATCATGGTGGTAGTTGATAGACTTACCAAGTATGCACACTTTTGTGCATTATCTCATCCATTTAAAGCAAGTACAGTTGCTACTACATTTATGATAGAATTCAAATGCTACATGGAAACCCAAGGGTTATTGTGAGCGACAAAGATCCCATTTTTACTGGAAATTTGTGGACGAAGTTATTTACTTGTTTGGGTACTCAATTAGCTCATAGCTCATCTTATCATCCTCGATCTGATGGTCAAAGTGAGATAGTAAATAAATGTTTGGAAGGATATCTTTGTTGTTTTGTATCTGATAAACAAACACAATGGGTCAAGTGGTTACCTCTCGCCGAATGGTGGTATAACACTTCCTTCCATACTGCAGCAAAAATGACCCCATTTATGGCACTTTATGGATATCATCCACCATCCATCACATCATCTTTAAGGGAAAATTCGAAGGTTCAAGCAGTGGAAGATCACATCGAGTATCAGCAAGAAGTTCTCCAACTCTTAAAGGATAACCTGAATTTGGCACAAAATCGAATGAAACAACAGGCAGATCAACATCGTAGCGAGAGAAGTTTTGATGTAGGAGATTGGGTATTTTTACGGCTACAACCATACAAACAAATGTCCCTCAAGCAAGCCAAGAAGGATAATAAATTATCGCCAAAGTACTATGGTCCTTACAAGGTGTTGCAAAAGATTGGTACTATGGCATACAAATTGGAGCTTCCTGCTTCTTCGCGAGTACATCCAGTTTTCCATGTTTCATGTTTAAAGAAGGTTATAGGTGAAGATCTTCCAGTTCAAACAGTATTGCCAGAACTTGATGGGGAAGGGAAAATCATATTGGAACCTGAAGCAGTCATGGAAAAAAGAACTCGACAACTACGGAATCGATCAATTTCAGAGTATCTCATCAAGTGGAAGAACTTACCTACTGAAGATTCTACATGGGAGGATGAGAATTTTATACAGAAGCACCCGTAGCTACTCAAGTGTTGAGGACAACACTTTTTTTGAAGGAGAGGGGCATGTTAGGTCCCTATATCACTAGTATAGCCCCTTATTATTGTTAGTGTAAACCCCTTATTGTTATTATTGTACCCTTGTAACCCCCATTTTGTTATTATTGTGCCCTTAAATTATTATTGTTAGGTCGGCTAGGATTATATTGTGGCCCACTAGGATTACATTATGGCCACATGGACTCCTATATATAGAAAGGAGGTTTTGTAAATTGTATCATCCAAGAATTTTTCATTTATGTAATGTATTGGAGGTTTCCCCCTCAAAGTGGCTTATTTCTAAGGCGTTGATATCTCTTTTCTTCTATTTCTGGAGCTGGTTACACAACAATCCTCCTTGTCCTCGGTTACTCTGAAGCTTTTTTAGCTCAGGGAGATCAGGACAGTGGTGAGTGTAGTGCCCGTACTCACCACATATTGAACAAGAATGGTTTGTTCGCAGAGGTGGCCTTTTTCCTTGTCGTTGGGCATTTCTTGGCTCTTGGTTTTGATTCCTGTTGGAGTTACCTCTAGCCTGGGATCGTGGTGGGCACTGTTGGTTGATGCCCCCCTATCTAGGGTTCCCATTTGGCTTGTTTTTTGACTTTTTCTTAACCACGTTAGGAGGGTAGTTATCCTGGTTATAGTGGTGTGGTTGATTTTGGGACGGTTGCACAAAGTTCACCTATGCGTTGGTTTTTGTAGGTGGGTCTTGTGCTTGGGACTGAGCATAACGTTGTCCCTTGTTTGCACCTAGTTGTTGGAGGGGAGATCTTCCGTTAATGTTTCTTTCTGCATACTTGGACCCTCAGCTGGATGATAGGTCCTCCTTGGTGATACGCTTGCGCCCTATTAGTCAAATTTTGCTGAGGCATATGATGACTTTGAAATCCAGGTTGAGACATGTTATGGGTAGAATTATGTGTGTAACCGGGATTTTGACTTTTGCTGCGTAGGTAACCTTGGGTCATTGACCCAATTAATCCGTCTACAAAGTTCAACGCTCCTAAAAATTCTTGATAGGTTTGCAGGCGCAGGGCGTTAGGCAGGATGTTGTAAATGTATCCTGACTGCGTATAAATCAGTTCAAGCTTCTGGGCTTTACTGATTGCGTCCTCTTCAAATGTGGGGTATTGCTATGCCACATCCTTTGAAATCTCCGCTGTCATAGTTTTCAAGAATAAATCTAAGAGGACCCTATCGTCGATAAACTACAACACCGCCTCCATTCATGAATATGGTCAGAGATATGGATAGCGGGGGTTTCTATAAAATGATTCAGTAACTCCATTCCCAAATCATGGTGAATGTGTAACTGAAAATATGTGAAGAACACGGTAGCAATGGCGTTAAAGGTTCCATGTGAAGAAGGAGGTTGCTCCATGTACCACTTTGTGGCTACTCCTATAAGAGTGCGTTGAAATAGACTCAATCGAATAGTGTCGTCGATGATACTATTTGATGAGCACCATAGGTGAAATTTCATTACATGAATACTTGTGAGCTTTGGTATAACAAAGTTCAAACTTTGGTATATCTGAAGGGAGCTTCATGGGCATTGGAGGCCATGATGGGGTCATTCATTAGCTTGTTTAAATCGGGTAGACTCAACACAACTAAGAAAGGTGACTAGGAGGCTGACGCCATTGAAATGTGTGAAGACATGAAGTTCTGGTTAGTACAAGGGTTAGGTTGTGACATACCCTGATGTGTGTTCATCTGGCTTCTCGAATGGGACACACTCCTCTGCCCCCCAGGGGTCGAGGGAGGAGTGGTGTGTGGTGTGGTGTTGGGAGACCAACTAGGGTTCCCAACTATGGTTTCTCCAATGAAGGACAAACCAATGATGGTGGCAGTGCTCTGTCTTTGACTCTTGAATGGCGAAAGACCTGGAACCCCTCCCTGTAATGAGGGGAGGTACAAAAGATGCCTGGATTGACGAGGTTCCATTGGGACCATTCGAGTGTTGAATAGGTTAGGTTTTGGAAAACTTTGAGAGGATAGAGTCTATGATCAAAGAAAATTTAAGGCCACATACATAAAACAAAGCAAAAATGAAATGAGTTTTCCCTTTAGCTTAATCTATGTGATCAATCAAGCAAAAAAAAGACAGTTTTTTGTTTGTTTTGCGTGTGATACTAAAAATCATAGAAGACCTATGTGTTCTCACACACTCAAAAGTAACTGGCCCTTGAGAATATTTCTTGCGAGTGCTGGCACAATGTCCCGTAAGAGCCGGCGATGCCCCTAGTTATCCGAAGAGAATCCACCAATGTAAGGGTAGAGGGTCTAGCACTTGCCTGCACCGTCACCTATAGGTTAAAGTATGCCCTAGATTTTGGCCACTAAGAACCACCATCCCACATGAGCGTTCAATTCTTGGGCTTCTTTGTAGTCATCTAACAATACCGAGTATCAGTCGGGTCAGGTAGCCCCAACTGGTACTGCACGCATTGTGCCTAAGCCTAACCCCCTCTGAATTGGGTCTCTGTTGTGCTCAGGTTTTCTTTTCCATGGTCTAGTAGGTGGATTTGAGGCTCCCTAAATTCAAAACTTTTATGTTTAAATATGAAGTATGGTCAAGGTGGCTTACTGGATGCCTACCCCCTTGATCCTAACTTAAGCTATAAATTATTTTGTGGCCCCTGTGGGGAGAATTTAGTGAGTTTGGTTAATTTAGTTTTAGATGTCTTCCATTTCTTAGTGAGAGAGTGTGTGTGAGCATATGGTGAACAATATAATAGTTTGAAGATATGGATATCGGTGATCCTTTACAAAATTCCCCTAGTTAAACTATGTTATATCATTCCTAGCTCAAATGGAAAACATTTGTGGATAAAGGGCCGCTTTCAAATTTTCCTAGTTAATTTATGTGACTAACTAGAGGGATATGGTGAAATGTAAATATAGAGCATTCATATGCTTACCTAGGATCACTGGAGGGTGAAAAGGTAGCGAATATTACTTGCTCTAATTGACAATTGAATCCTAGTCTCGCAATTCCTAATGCAAGAATTGAACCAAACTACACAATTTCTACACTAGAAAATAAAGCTAGCTATGCATGTGTGGTCTTGGGGCACTTACTTCGACTAGTTTATCTAAGTGTGAATACCAGAATTTGAAAAACATAAATTTTTCAGAATGAAATGGTTAATTTTCCCCCTACTTAAACTATGTGAAGAATTTTGCAAAAAAAAAAAACAACTATAAGGAAAAATAACTCTAAGCCTATAGAAGGCAGCTAAAAGTAAGTTCTCAGAAGTTGTGGGGTATCAACACAAGTGCTGGTAGATACATTAGGGGCTGCCCAACACACTTGAAAGTAGAAAAAATTCAGAATATAGGGAGATAAATATCATTTTGTAATTTGCGCAGTAAAATCTCTAACAAGTGCACTTTCCTGTGCGCAGGTCAGTCCTGAACACGTGCAATGTGCGTCTGTGAGAAAAATTTGCACTCAAAAATCCTGCAAGTAAAAATATTAGGAGTTTCCTTCTTCATTCTGTCACTCCAATTGAATCTAGGGACTACAATATGGATCAGAGGACTATTAGCTCGACTCTCTAGCGTAGACAAAGGTCTCCTGCAAGAGATGGCACAACCACATAAACTTGTAAAACATTAGTGGAGTTGTCAATTCTGTTGCGGTGGATTTGATGCATGGGTGTACGAAATCGCACCAGTTTAAGGGGTGTGGTATACCCCTATAAACTATTGGTAACAGGAAGAAAGTGGTGGAGCTCAAAAGCATATAATATAGAGGAAAAGATATGCGAGTGTATGCTCAAAGTAAACTAAAAACTAAAACACAAATATACAGAAGCTATTGAAGAGATTCAAAATGATAATAATGCAAATGATGGCTCAAGGCCTCTTATTATTAAACATTTCATATGGAAAATAAATTTTACCCACTTGCCAAAGGTCCCCTAGACACTGGTTCTAGGTCCAGATGCAAGGATGTTGTTTTTCGAAGCTCTGCCTCTAATGCAGTCTCCCTCTCTCTCCGTTGTGATGGACTAGGATTGTTGGGTGGCCAACAATCGAGTCCCCTCTATCTCCAGCTCTAGGTCACACATTTCTGGTATTTATTGGGAAATTATAGCTAGCATAACAATGTGATCACCCATTCTTCATCTCTTGGTGGCTTTATATAAGGGATTTCAAATCCTCCTTCCCTCCCTTGGTACATGGTGGACGGTGACCCAAGGGAGAGGCATGATTCCTTTATGTGCTCCAAATATTCTTTGTGTGCTCACATAACGTCTAACGAGGCGTTGGTGGTTGTCCTTAGGTGGATTCATATAAGGAGTATCTATCTTTTGCTTTGTGTGGTCCCGGAAAGCAACATTTTTCCACTTTCAGGAATGTGTGCTTATCGAGCAAGAAGGCACACAGAAGGTGCTCTTCTCGAAGGATTAAGCACACGATTTAGCATTTAAGACTGGTTCAAATCTAATTTTCTCAAAAACTTAGATATTTTAAATACTTTCTTGATTCCATAGTGTCTTCCTGCCCTGTAAATCCTTTGGCTTGACATTAATTAATGTCATCTTCTGCTGTATGATTTTACAGTGTTAACAACAGTCAACTAAGATCATGGAAGACATCTAATGTAAGATCATAGATCATTCATGATGAAGTGATGGAGGGAGTATTGCAATTAATACACAGATGATGGAGAGGGTGCACATTGCATCTAGACATGAAGGAGGACTTCGAGAGATAACGCAGTCAAACATGGATTATTATGTCCACATGCACAACACATTTTAGAGGTGGGCCAAGGCATGGGAAGGCTCATAAACTATATAAATGATATGAAGGAAACATTGGGGCCATGCTTTTGATTATTCATGTGAAGGTCTGTTTAGATCTGTAATTGTCATTTGACATTCCATGCATTCTTTAGTTGTTTAGCTAAGATTGCAAGTGTTGTTTAGAACTGGGTGTTCCCGACTTGGAATCCCACCTCTTTCCTTGAGTGATCTCAAAGGAAGAGGGTTTTACTTCATTCATCATCAGGAATTTGTGTCACACATATTTCCATTCTCTGCAGAAAACCTACATTGGGAATTACGAAATTTCTAAAAATTAGTTGGGAGGTGGAGGATGTCTTCTGTATTTCAGCTGGAGAACTAGTGTAGGATTATTTCTATCACCTTGGGCTTGAATATCACCATTCCCAGGACTTCGTTTCATATTTGGCGTGACTAAAAATATTATTTACCTCCTATCAACAATAATCCCATGAAGGATTACGCAATCCATCATTGCAGATCCAAAGGAGGAAGGAAGTTACTAGTATTTCAGCTAGTAATCCTATGAGGGATCATCCCCTCACCCTACCATCACCATTTCCATCAGCCTAGAGATTATTGCAACACATTTCAGTAGGCATAGAGCATCTCCTCTTGTACAACATGGTTTATGTAGCAGCTTCATATTCATTTGCTGCAACTTGAAGGAGGAAAAAGAGGAGGAAAGATCTCAAGCTCCTAGCTTGAATATTTGAAGGAGGGATCATCCCTCAAAGCTTAGATCCATTTCTATATCATATTGAAGCCATATCTAGATCAAATCTAGCTTCAGATATGAATAACCCAGCAGTCAAGGGATCAAACCCTAGGAGGGTTATTTTCCATAGTTGTAGATCTGGAAAATCCTTTCTCGGCTATCATGGGTTCCCATCATATTGGATAGATCTTGAATCTTGGCATCATCAAAGCTCCTAAGCTCCATATATCTACATTTCCTTTTATATTTGTTATACATCAATTTGTCACCATCCCTGTACTCCCCATTCATTGATCCTGAAGGACCCATACAGTGACCCTTGAGTACTTTCCAAGCATGGAATACATACTCCTGAACCATATGTCTACCAAATCATCTCCTTTTAAAACTTTCCTCAAAGATCCCTGTAAAAACATCATTTTCAAGGTCGACACTTTCTCTCAGTGTCTGACACGTGCCGATAGCTGAGATTTTCACTGAGACCTGCGCCGATCGGTGCTCTGTCTTAATGTTGGGCCCATGTCGATCCTCTTTTGGAAAGTTTTTTAAATAGAAAGGAATCTCCCGCGACTATAAGCTTCGCAAATATAAGCTTCGCAAAGCGGTGAGATGGAAGAGTTTTTTGAGGATATGGCTGAGGAATTCCCCTTCAGGCTTCTTTTTCCCAAGGAATAGGAACTACTCCAAAGGATAAGATCTTTTCCCATTATTTGAGGGCCCATAAACTCCTCCTCCATTGTTATATAAGGAGACATTCTTAAGCTCTATAGCTTTAGTGATGATAGATAGGAGAAGAAATTATAGCTTTAGGGGAATAGTGCAAAGTGTGATTGTTTTTGTGTCTTGGGAACATTGTGAGATATTGGAACTTTGTGTGTGACGGTGTTGAAAACATGCTTGAATATAGACCTGCCAAAGGAGAGCCTCAACATCAAGGCTTGGTTGTAAACTCCCCTTTTCTTTATCATAATAAAATGCATTTGATGTTTATCTTCCACTCTTGTTTACATTAATGAGATTTCTAGCATTCCTTGATCAGTTAGATAGCTTGTAATTCTTTTATGTTTGTCATGATTTTATGCTTTTCATGTTGTCTTGACTGTCTGTACAGGAAATCGAATGTTGGCAGTAGAATGTATCAAGTTTGATAAGAGCAACGGATCAATAATCTTCGACGGAAGACAACAACATAGCATCAGGACAAGGTAGGTTATCTTCCTTGCTCTAAATTTATTTTACAATCTAGGAAGGTATATGTTAGTATGTCCCCGTCGTTGCTAGACCCACCCTAAGGCTAGAGGGTTTGCCTCTGTCTGCGGAGGGGATTTACCTGGAAAACAAATTGGCGGCTCCACTAGGGAGTTTCCTTTGATTTTGTAACTCTTTGAGGTCTTCGTCATTCAACGAGTTTATTCAAATGAAAATTTCCCTTTTTTTTCCTATGTTTTTCATCAATTACAATCTTTTAGTTTTTTCTTCAAGTGGTGAGTCTAGTCTTGGTTGGGAGAAATTCCTTGTTTTTTCTTTTTCAAGCATTGGTGCTTTTATTTGTCTGACAGTGATGCCAATTGGCACTAGTTTTCAGTTAGAAATTCATGCCAACGAGTCATTGGCGCTATATTTAGCCCCTAAGGTTGCACCATTTGGCGCTAGTTTCAGCCACAAAAGTCATGCCAATTTCAGGGTGTGTGAAAAATTAAGGTTTTTTCCCTAAGTGATCAGGTGATCATGTCCAAGTTGAAAAAATTATCAAAATGGTAGTGCTCAAAATTTGTTTCAATATGAACAAATGTATGGGCCTCGTCGCTATGATTCTGGCACTGTAAACGACACTCAAATCTGACGTTGTATGTGAAAGTTATGTAGGTTTAAGTTTTCAGTATCCTTCAAAAACTCAGTTGACCAAAGTTGAATTTTCAATTTTGGAAAAAATTAGAAAGACAATATTCCAAAGAATATTCCCTTGGAATATTCCCTACGGGCTAATCATATTATGACAATTGGCATCATGGGATTCGTCATTAGATTGACTTGGTTGAATTTGGGCAAATCAAAGGGTGCCACATGGCAAGCTCGGAGGCTGCCATGTGGCCCCAAGGCAGAGATGTATGGTTGAACAAAATTATTGTGACTCCACAAGTTTCAATCACGAGTGTTCTAGCTGGTAGCCCACAGGCCTGACCGCCCGAGCTACGGAAGTTCTTAACCTCTATGCAAATGAGTTGTTATTTAAATTTTGAATGTGCTTTGGGCGGCGAAAAATGGGGCCAGCCCGCACAAAACATACGATCGCGTGCTCAAAATATTGGCCTTAATGCCCTTCACCATGGAGGCGATAGTTACGAGAACCGTTTCCATGTGCCCAAAGCATGTCACCCCATTTAATGCCATGGTTTAAAAACCGTTGGACCGCGGGTAATCCGACAGTCCTGACAGAAAATGCAATATGACCACACCATAAAAAATTTAATTTAATTATCAGTGGTTCTACCAAGCATAGAGTACATTCCACCAAATCTGGAGATTTCTCCATTTTTAGTGCGGTTAACTACAGTTAGCCCACATTTGGTGGGGTTTTTAGGGGACATTGGGCAGAAATTTGTGGAGGTCATAACTTCCTCAATATTGAACCAATTTGGATGAAATTTTAGTCAATTTTGGCTATGCTGAGCATTCTGGAGAGTTTGGGATAGGTTTGAGAGTGAACAGAGGTGTTCTTTAGCCACTTTCACTTCAGGGAAGCTTAAAGAGCCTTTAGGGCCATTAGGGAAATGGAGCTGTATTGGGCTATACTTCACTATTTGAGGTGAAACAGAAGCCATTTTTAGCTTATTTCTGTACTTAGAATTCATTTTCATAGCTTTTTTTTCCTTTTTAGGCATATTTCTCATTTTATAACCATTTTGAGAAACTTAATAGAGCAAGGACATGCCCATTGGGAGCCTTGGACCCAACAGATGTAACCCAGGAGGGGTGAACTGCCTCATCATGTTGCTATGTTAAGTTAGGGTGAAGTTTATCTGTTGTTTATTTCTGATTTAAGATGTTAAACAGTAAATTTATTTAACATTCCCTTAAACATAAACTCAGAAACAATTACCAAAAACACTTTCTTTAACTTGCAAGACATGGAGAATACTTTGCACACTTAATTAAATGGAAATTGATACTTTTCACATCATTTAAAAATAATTCCATTTTCAGATTAGTTGGTATTGGAGTGTGAGTTTTAATTTGCATTTGTTTTTTGCAAAGATGTAGTTGATTGTTTGCAAGTTTTGATGCTTACTAGGCTTAAAATCAAAAGAGGGGAAGGAAAATTGGTTAGAGCACAAGCTAATCCTCAACCAAGGAGGGCTAGAGAGGCATCTCCTCCACCATATATTACACCCTCAAGAGTTACTGAAGAAGCCTCAAGAATGTCTTCCAGAGAAGGAGAAGCTCCTGAAGACATTGATCAAAAAGAAGAAGAACGGGTATTCCGAAAAAAATTTCTAGACATGACAGAGATGGTGAGGATACTCTACCAAGAAAGGAATGATAGACTTGAAGGAGAAGGGTCTAAGCACCCCAAAGAAGGAGAGGGTTCTTCAGGAGGAAATAAAAGTGATGACAAGTCAAAGAAGGGACATGTATGAAATGGTGATCCACCATCCCCATCTTCATCCTCTTCCTCTACATCGTAATCCTCTACTTCGGTGAATCAATCTCGCAAGTCTAAAACCATTGGTAAAAGTCCACTTTTAAAGATTGATGTTAAATTTGAGTTGCCTATGTTTAACGGTGAAGTCAATGCAAAGAAACTTTAAAATTGAATAAGACAGTTCGAAGTTTACTTGAGGATAAAAAACCTTCACGAAGACGACACCAAGATTCAGTTAGCCTCTTTGAGGACGGAAGGAGTAGCATTGGTATGGTGGGAAGCCAAAACCAAGGATGAAATTAAAAAACATGGTAAGATCACTTTATCATGGGTTGAATTTATTTCTGAAATTAAACAACAAATTTATCCATTAGCTCATTTACAAAAGGCTATCATGAATTGGAAAAGTTTTAGACAACTTAAGGGACAAAGTGTTCAAGATTACACTCAAGAGTTTAGAAGAAGGGCTCTGTTGTTAGGAATTTATTTTCATAGTCAAGGTAATTTGCTGAAATATATAGGTGGTTTACACAATTATCTTATACATACTATCCTTATGTTCAATCCTACTAGTCTAGACGAAGTTTGTGTACAAGCTATGCATTTAGAGGCTAGAGGGAAACAAAATTTTGATGAGAATATAGATAGTGAATTTAAAGGAAAAGGGAGGAAAAGAAATGTAGACTCTAGGAAAGAAAAAAGAAATTTATTTTGTAAAAATTGTTCCAAGACAAGCCACGATGAAGACCATTGCTGGAAACTTCATCCAAAGCTAAAACCAGAGAAATTTAAAACCTAAGATAAGGCCAAAGAAAAGGTCAAAACGGTTGCAACAGTTGAACAAGACTTAGGGTATAAATCAGGTGATGAAACTAAAAGCATAGCCATCGTACTAAAGAACATAAATGGAAAGGATATTGTTGAGAAAACAAATCCCAGTTCTAGCACTTTAAATTGTCACATATAAACTCCAAATGAAGATAGGAGGATAGAGTTGTTTCATGTGAGGATAATTTCAAAACACACAAAGATAGACACACTATTTGACAGTGGGTCACAAGCGAATCTCATCTTAGAATACTTATTCAAGAAGTTGAAACTTGAGACCATTCCACATCCAAAGCCATATCAACTTGGATGGATTTGAAATGATGCTAATTTACAAGTCTCAAGAAAGTGCATGTTGTGCTTCACCATAACAACTCATTATGTTGATTTGGTTGAACTAGATGTAGTACCGCCTGAAATTATAGGTGTGGTGTTGGATAGTCCGTAGTTATATGACAGAAAAGCGATCTTCCATCACCATGAGAAAAGGTATCATCTGTTCAAGGATGGTAAGGAGTTTATTGTGAGAGCACATCAGAAGAAGCTAGAATCTTCTTTAGTCGACGCAAGACAATTGAAAAGGCCTATCAGTGCAAGTCAAAAATTGAATTTGTTTATGGTTAAGAAAAAATATTTTGTACATTATCATTTTCATGTTATTTCTGATATAAATGATGATATTTTTCAACCTGAAAGAAGGTCGTCCTTGGAAGATGAAAAGATGTTGCAGAAAGTGTCTTTGGTGTCAATCGACGGAAAGAAAAAAATTTCGGTGCAAAGCGGTGCAAGAATCCAAGAAAGGGAAAAGCATGCAAGAAAAGAGGACACAAAGTTCAGCATGGGTCAATGCTAGTTTCAGAAAGGAAAATTGGTATGGTGAGAAAACTTGGTCGGGATTCGATGCAAGTACATGGCTCATTTGCCAAAAATTCTCCATGAGGAAAGTTGGCAAGTTGAATCTTATTTTCAATTTCCTTTGAAGGTGGACCATTGTAGGAATAGTATGTATTCTGCAAATTTCAGTTGTTGTTCAGCAAATTTCAAAAATTTGCATCATGACATAGTCATATTTAGCAACAGTTGGTCAACAGATTCAAGGAGTAATTTGTCTTTTTATGAGCAGCTCAATTTGATGAAGTGAGGAAGATTTCAGTGGTTCAAGGTTGGAAGAGTGGAGAATCAGTCTCCTCATCTTCAGTTTCTATAATTTAGAGAGCTTTTGGGGTCCAAAAGCTTCCCATTTGGAAGGTGTGATTAGATGATCATGTCCAAGTTGAAAAAATGCTCAAACATGGAAGTGCTCAAAATGTGTTGCAATCTGAACAACCGGATAGGCCTCATCGTTGTGATTCTAGCACCGTGAACGACACTCAAATCTGACGTCGTATGTGAAAGTTATGCAGGTTTGAAGTTTTCAGTATCCTTTAAAAAATCAGTTGACCAAAGTCGACTTTTCAATTTTGGAAAAAATTAAAAAGACAATATTCTTTGGAATATTCCCTGTGGGCTAATCATATTATGACATGTGGCATCATGGGATTCGTCATTGGATTGACTTGGTTGAATTTGGGCCAATCGAAGGGTGCCACGTGGCAAGCCTGGAGGCCGCCACGTGGCCCCACGCTAGAGATGTATGGTCAAACAAAATTATTGTGACTCTACAGGTTTTGATTGTGGGTGGTCTGGCTAGCAGCCCACAAGCCTGACTACCCAAGCTATGGAAGTTCTTAACCTCTATGAAAATGAGTTGTTATTTAAAGTTTGAATGTGTTTCAGGTGGCGGAAAATGTAGGCCAACCCCCACACAACATACGACCGCACTCAAAATCCTGGCCTTAAGGCCCTTCACCATGGAGGCGACAATTACAGGAACCGTTGCCATGTGCCCAAAGCACATTACCCCATTTAATGCCATAGTTTCAAAGTATTTGGATCGCGGTTAATTCGGTGGTCCCGACAGAAAATGCAATGTGACCGCACCATAAAACATTTAATTTAATTGTCAGTGATTCCGCCAGACCTGGAGTGCGTTCCACCAAATCTGGAGATTTCTCCTTTTTTAGCATGGTTAAATACAATTAGCCCACATTTGGTGGGGTTTTCAAGGGACATTGGGCAGAAATTTGTGGAGGTCATAACTTCCTCAATATTGAACCAATTTGGCCAAAATTTTAGTCAATTGTGTATATTTTGAGCATTCTAGAAAGTTTGGGACAGGTTGTAGAGCAAAAAGAGGTATTCTTCAGCCACTTTTTCGTCAGGGAAGCTTGAAGAGCCATGAGGGCCTTCAGTGAAATGGAGATGTATTGGGCTATACTTCACTGTTTGAGGTGAAACAAAAGCCATTTTTAGCTTATTTCTATTTTCTAAATTCAATTTCACAGCTGGTTTTGCTAGTTTAGGAATATTTCTCACTATATAACCACTTTGAGCAAATTAATAGAGCAAGGACATGCCCAGTGGGAGCCTTGGACCCAGAAGATGTAGCACAGGAGGGGTGAACTGCCTCATCATGTTGTTGTGTTAGGTTATGGTGAAGTTTATCTGCTGTGTATTTCTGATTTAAGATGTTAAAAAATAAATTTAATTAACATTCCCTCACAGATAAACTCAGAAACAGTTACCAAAAAAACTTTGTTTAACTTGCAAGACATGGAGAATAATTTTCACACTTAATTAAATGGAAATGGATACTTTGCATAGCATTTACAAATACTTTCATTTTCAGATCACTAAGTCCTTCACTAGCATGTCTTTCCCTTCTAGTCCTTTTCTCTGTATGATTTAAATGTTCCCTCCTTCACTCAAGTTGGCTCATTGGCTTGGTCTTTGGTTGTTTTTTTGTCCTTGATATTGGGACATGCATCCTATATCCTAGGTGTCTCTAGGACTATGCATCAATTTCCTGGTTGCATGCTTCACAAGACCTTGCCCTGCTGATTGAGTCACTCTCCTTTCTTGGTGAGATATCTCTAGTTGATTGCCTTTTTATTTTTGGTTGTTTGAGTGTTCAAGTCTCAAGTATATCTCTAGTTCATTATTTTTTCTTGTTTTCTTGTGAGCATAGACTACATTTCTCATTGTTCAACTGAAAATTCTCAATGTCTATTATTGCTTCAAGTAAAGGGGAATGAATGCCTTGTTTTGAGCCCACACTCTGGAAGTCCTCTTTTGCTTGAACTCATATGTATTGTAGCCTTTTGAGGAATTTCATTACAAAGTGTTTAAAACAACAATTGTATTCTTAGTTTTTGTTTGCATCCCTTTTGCATTCATCCTTCCATTAAGGAAATTTGCGTTCATTTATTTTTCACCTCAGAGTTTGCTTTTCATTAAAATGCATTAGATCACATTGCATTGAAAAATATTTTTTGAGATCCATAATTGAAATTAAATTACATTTTTTAATGATTCAAAGCTAAAAATCACATTGAGTGCATTCTCTTTCATTAAAAGCATGCATTAAGTAGATTCTCATTTCATTGAAAAATACATTGAGTGCATTCTTATTCTTTAAAAATAAAAAGGAAATTGTGCATAGATTACAATTGCATAGTTTTCAAAAAAGAGGATTTTGCATAGGTTACATTGCATAATTTTCATTGTTGAGTGTTTTAGATTAGATATAATTTTTGGGATTTAAACTGCTTTAAGTAAGTCATTCATTGTAATATCCCAAAATAGGAAAATTCTACAACAATAATAATATCTTAAGATATTATAAAGTTGGAGATCCATCAATACATAAACATAAACTAGAAATAGTAGTGAATAACATCATACCAAAATGTATGGATACCATGGAGCCATTTTATTATTTAAATCAACAGAAAACATGTACAATACAACTAAAATGATCAAGGCAAACAAGCTTCTCATGAATACATGTTAAAAAGGTAGAATGTTGCTCTATTGCAGAATGCTCATGAACATGTATTGTGCAGTCATAGAAGGTACACTGCTACATGGGAATGTGAAATATCATATATTTGCATATAGATGGCTCATAAAACATTGGGAATAAATATATATGATCCAAAACACTATCTCAAGACAATCCTAGAAGGATTGGCTAAAATATGCAAAACTGCAAAATGTCGGAGTTGCAGGGTAGCAACTGCAACTCAAGGACTCGATCTGGATGGAGATGGATGAATATGATGCATCAGATGAACATAACTCCTCCAATGGATCTTCCAAGTGAAAGGCTGATCCTAACACTGAATATATCACCCTCCGACAAACACTGCAATCCCTCACTCCAAATACTCATTGAAAATAATGCAGTCACTAAGGGATACTGTGTTGTAGGTGCAAGAAAATGTATTGTCCAAGTGCCAAGACTTGAAATATGCTCCAAGGGCTTCCCAAATGATCACTCAAAGGAAAGGCAACTCCCACCTCTAAAAGATAAGCCCAGGAAGTGGTGTTGAGGAACCTCCACTGCAACACCCTGCAACACAATTCAGCTCTAAACAGAATTTGCGCTATAGCTGAAGGATGATGCTTGGCCTGAAGCCTAAATGTGGAGAAATGAAGAGCAAGAATACCTCAAGAGGCCACTCTTGAGTGGATAATGAATTCCTAAATAGGAATGCCTTGTGCTAAAGAGCACAGCAACTCTGCTAAACAACAAGAGAATGCACAAGAGTCTAAATAGATCATAAAATCAATAATCATTACATGAATAGCAATGGCTACCTTTCCCTCCTTTTAAACAAATTGAAGCCCTCTCACCATGGGTCCCACTCATTAGGGTTTCCTCCACCAAGGAATATTCCTCCCATTCATACTACGCTATCTCTCAAAGTGTTCTCCACCACTTATCCCAGCGCTGTTGACTTGGTCAAACTTGACCTTGTCCACATGCAAATAACCCTGTTCACACATGAGGGTGTGAAATATAGCTGTTATGAATATCCCCTCTCACATCATGAGGTATTTTATTCATATTTTTAATATGCATGGGCTTCCTTACCCTTTTATTAAGAGAGTGACAAAAAGTGTGGTTTCTCAACCACTTGCTTCTTGTCCCACTTTCCTCATATGTTTGGAGAAAGTGAATGGTGTATGGTACAAAGTGAGCATGTTCTCCATAACACTTCTCCTCCCCAATTACTCCTAGGGAGTGGTCATCAATACTGCTCATGGCCTCACGTAGACCATGAAGTCTAGAATAAAGAATGCTCCTCCCTGGAGCAACATCTTGCACATATATGGTTTAGGGATGCATATATACATTATAAAAGTCATCATGTAAACAAAAAATACCCTTACCATATGTCTTGCTCATAAAAATGAAGTGGCTCATAGATGAGTCTCCTCTCATCCTTAAATAGAAAAGTGGTGGTTTTTCTAACTCTTCCATAGAGTTATGTATCTCCTCCCTCCCTGGATAATATATGCATCTCCTCATATGTTGATACATCTCATCCTCAAAGCCTTCCAAAAAATACCCCTCCATGATGGGGTGGTATGCTCTCATAGAATAAGTGTGGCTAAAAAGGAAATATCTCTGAGCTACTTGTAGCAACTTCCCCTTGAGCTTGGAAGCCCTAGATAAGAAGATCCTACTATGATAGTGGATGACCCCATCTCTAACTGAATATCCCTCCTCATGCAGCTGGTCAACCAACAACATACAAGCAAAAATATCCTTGGAATACTCCACCAATAGCTGGGAGTTCCAATATGGATCTATCCTCCATAGTGACAGCGTTGATGATCTCTCATGAAAAACATATGTCATATGGTCATCCTCCTCTTTGACATCTACCATGCCAAAGATGCAAGCTAGAAGGAAATTATCCTTCTCATGCTGCTTCTGCCACAACACAGAATCTGAAATGAGAGTGGGTAAAGATGATGTTGAGAGAATGCCTCTCTCCTCCTTGAGTCTACCCAAGACTCTCAACATTGTACAGTGACCTCCCAAGGTCTCTACTCCTCTGAAATCGATGAATAGTGCCTCAAAATGTGAAGCATCCCTCATCATCTGTTGATCTGGTGGTCTCCTTGGTGAAATGTATCCATGCAATGAGACATCCTCATCAAGAGTAGACTACATATATGAATGGACAGACTTGTCCCTGCTCTCACTGCGCAATCCAGTCTCCCTCTTAGGTGCATCAACCTCATGAAATAGACAGGGGTATGTGGTCCTCCTCACATGATGTTGGTCATCCTCCCTATCTCCTCCTTGTATCTCCATAGGTTCACACCCTTCTATCAAAGGCACGTGTAAATCATGAGTTGTGCCTTGATCTCCACATATAAGATCTTGGGGAATTTCTTTCAATGATACAAGAATCCCTATATTTGGAGAAACAACTCCCTCTTCCTCTACATGAGGTGCTAGATAAACTCTAGACATGACAATGATGTTGCCCTCCTCCTCATCAACATGTATGGGCAACCTCCCAAGAATTGGATCCTCTTTTGAAAAATAGATCCCCATGCCCTCTTGTTCAGGAATATGAGATAAAGGCTTTGCCTCTAACAAGGTATGTTGCAAGATGTTAGTCTCTTCCATGGGTTTCTGAAGTGGATCTAAGTTTATAGTTTTCTCCATCACATGCAAGGTTTTTTGTTTTTTGTTTATGTTTGTTTATCTTCTCCACATGTGTTGCAGAAAGTTTTCCATCAAACATTTCCACCAATGTCTTAATTAACCTTGCATAGGAAGAAGTGTTTGCATTTTTCAAAGAAAAAGACTCAAATATCCACCATGCATAGGCCTTACCTCCAAGATGCAGTGCTGCAACTCTGATAACTTCATCTTCAGAAATTTGGTGGTGCTGCAAAAAGGTGTCTAGTTCCTCCACCCAAGCTCCGGTTGAACATGTAGGTGAACCATAAAAAATATATAGAAGGAATATACCCCTATCAGGATGCTTGCTTCTCTTCACCTTTATATTTCAAAACTTTGGAAAATCAATATGATCTCTAAACTTCTAGCTCTGAGATTCATACTCTTGCAAAAAATCACTAAGAGTTTCCCTCCTAGCCATTCCTTCTTCTTCCATCTCTCTCATGGAAATTTTTGTCATGTGACTGCGTTGTGCATCAATGTGTGTGGCTTCATGATCACAATCATGATGTGAAATTTTAGAGTTTGATTCAAATCCAAACTCTCTGGGAGATTCTATGCACATCTCCCTTCTGATCTTCTTGAGATCTCCTTGAATGCTCTGTACGGATTTATGAAGAAGATTTGAAAGCATGTCCTCCTTCTTCCCTCCAAAGAATGGAGTCTTCATCTTCTCTTTTTTTTATAGCATCATGTCTGAGTTCCACAGGCTGAGCCAAGACTATGCTTTGATACCATTGTAATATCCCAAAATAAGGAAATTCTACAACAATAAGAATATCTTAAGATATTCTAAAGTTGGAGATCCATTAATACATAAACATAATTTGGAAATAGAAGTGAATAACATCATACCAAAATGTATGGAAACCATGGAGCCATCTTATTATGTAAATCAGCAGCAAATATGTACAATACAACTCAAATTATCAAGGCAAACAAGCCTCTCATGAATACATGTGAAAAAGGTGGAATGATGCTCTATTGCAGAATGCTCATGAACATGTACTGAGCAGTCATAGAAGGTACACTGCTACATGGGAATGTGAAATATCATACATCTGCATATATATGGCTCATACAACATTGGGAGTGAAGATTTATGCTCCCAAACTATATCTCAAGACAATCCTAGAAGGATTGGCTGAAATATGAAAAACTGCAAAATGCCGGAGTTGCAAGGTAGCAGTTGTTGTTAGATACCTATAAAATTTGTCATACTAAATGGTGGCTAAATCATTCTTTAAAGCCTTCAAGAAATAATTTTATTGCCAAATTGTTAGCTCTTGAATTCTTATGAAGATAACTTGTCCTTGAGTTAATCTTCACTGCTGTTTCCCTTTCAATTCTGAAAATCTACTATTTTCCTGAAGAAAAAGACTGCTAAAAACCCATTTTTCCTTTTCATTTTATCCCTCATTTCCCTCATAATTAACCTCCATTTTATTCCCTTTTTGCTCATAAAATTCCTCTATTTTTCCTCATTTCTCTTCCTCCCTTCCATAAAAACCCTTAGATAAGGTCTAAAACTCCTTTTCAACCTTATCGGAAGCTTTCAAAATCCTTTGAAATCCTTGAAAAATCATAAAAAAACAACCTTTTTATGCTAAGGCCTTAAGCCCTTTTGGCCCTAGCCCCCAGCCCCTTTCTTTCCACATAAAACCACATTAAGACCAAGCATTGAGGACTAATCGTGCAATCGCAATCGGGTGTTCCCCTCTTATCTTGTTACCTATCGGTTTAAAAAAAAATTCAATTGCAATGAAAAAATTTTGTATATAAAACCCCTCCCGACCGCAAATTTTCCTTTGTATTTTCTTACAAGCCAACTTTTCCTATGTTTTTATAAGTCCTAACAGTTCATTGATTGGGAGAATACGAACCGTTGATCTAAACCAATCAACGATTGTTGGGATCTCGCATCAGAGTTTTTCATTGGATGCGTTTAAATAGTTTATTCCCCCCTCCGATTGGCGACCTTGCGATGGTTTCCCAAACGTCGATCTGTTCTTCCATAACCAAATCTAACGGTCCACATTGCTCTGTTCCAAAGCCCACATACCCGCCTTTGGCATCCATAACTTAATCTATTCCATTGATCTGGTTCTAAGATCAATGGTCCTTGTTCAATCGCATCGCGAAAACCATTGTGCATTTCCTCTCTCCTCCTCCGATTGAGATCATTGCGATTCAATCTGGATTGTCGAATCCACAAGAACCGACGGTCCAGATTAATCGCCCCCCGCCACAGCCCTCTGACATTTAAACCCATAGACTCATTCCTAACCATTGATCTCTCTAAGATCGATGACTCCAATCTAATCTCATCACAAATTTTCTTTCCACCTTTTCTCTCCCTCGCGTCGATTAGCGATCCCGCGATTGGATCTGGGCCATCCATTTCATAGATCCGACGGTCCACATTCGAACCCTCACCCTTTGTTATTTTCATAAACCCTGCTGTGTAAAGTCTTTGGGTGAGTATCCACCATTGATCTCTATAGATCAACGGCCCATAATGACCCGATCTCTGCCCGACCCCTGCCTCATATTCCATTTCATTAGCCCTGAGATTAAATCTGAGCCGTTAATCTATTTGATCCAATGGTCCATATTTAACCCAGTAGGCCCAACTCATTTGGGACCTACCACCCCCCATTGATTAATCCTTACTGTTCATTCTCTGATCCGATGGTCCAGATTAAAACCACCTTGACCCTGCCCCACCTTTTTCCGCTTGTGCATCTTATCTCCATCGCGTTCTCCTCACAACTGTCTGATATGACGCCCCAAATCTGATGCCCAATGTGCGGTTTCACGTAATTTCATGTCCGGAGGTTAATGTTTTAAATTTACACGATATGGGTGTGTTGTAGCCTCTACAACACCCTCCAAAAAACCCCCATTTTTAAAATTTTTGGAGCCCCTTGAGCACAAAGAAAAGTTAAGTAAAAGTCAGGAAGACTAAGTCGTTGAGTCGCAAATCCTAAATTTGTGGAAAACTGTGACCCCGTGACCCTAAGGTCGCAAGGTCGCAAGGTCGTGAGATCGCATTCTCCTCGAATCACCTCAACATGTGACCTTGCAACCTCATTTAATGCCCACACGTGCGACCCTTTTATATATTGGAGATCGCTAGGTCGCATTTTGCATATGCGGTGGATAGAAAAAAAACGGCTCTAACATGTCGACTGGAGCGCAATTTTCCCGGGTAAGTTGCCGTTTTTCCTCTTGTTGTTTCCTTTTTTATTATTCTTTCCAAATCCCTGCATTCCTCAGACTTTAAATTGTCATTTGCCTCAGCCATTGTTTTCATTTCTTGCTTAGGGTTTCCTTCTGATTCCAGTTTTCACCACACTTGCCTAACTCATCACAATTTCTTATCCAGCTTCTCATGGCCTGTTCCCTACTCCAAAAGCTATCCTTTAAATCTGTCTGGACCCATATAGCCTTGTATTTTTCCAGTTAAAGGGAAAACAACTCCACGCTGCGCGCGCCCAAAACCCCCGACAAGCCCTAGCGTGACTTGTGACCTCGCGACCCCGCGACCTAGTCGCAAGGTTGCAAGGTTGCATCCCTTCCATTTTCCGCAATCTGCGACTTAGCGACCCCGCGATCCAGTCGCAGGTCGCAAGGTCACATTTTCATTTTTTCCTGAAATTTGCGATCCCGCGACCCAGCGACCCAGTCGCAAGGTCGCAAGGTCGCATCTTCATCTTTTTTTCACAATTTGCGACCCCGCCATTTACTTACAATCTGCGACCCCGCAACCCAGTGGGCCATTTATTTAGTATTTCCTCTATCCCAGTTGAAATAATTGATAAACTGTAATTGGTATTATATCTTCATGGTGTCTTTCTTATCTTGGGAATCATTCATGAATATGATAGGTGAATTTGAAGTAGACTTGGAGTACATACCTATCCTCTCAGATTCCAGCGACATGGGACCTCCAGTGTCCTGGAAGAAAGATAAGAACTTGGTAGTGGAAGATGTGGAGATGGACATGCCAATGTCCCCACCCCCGATATACAGAGATACTCTTTGCACATTTGCTAAAGGAGACAGCATGCGGTGGTACCAAGTGTGCGTGGAGTTTGCCAAAACAGAATTCTGAGAAGACCTCCCGGATCGGGAGATATAATTACAGGTGCTCACCCGGCCATATTCCCATGCCCAGAAGTGATGGATTGGATTTTGTAGAAAATAGATCCCAAGAAGTTCGTGATCAGAGATAGCGAAGGCAAGGCTTTCGCAACGCTCAAAGGCTCAGAAGCCCATGTTTATTACTCTTTTCCTGAGCGAGAAGAGGAATTCACAGAAGATTGGGCCATTTCTCATGTAGTTCCTGTAGTTGAAACTATAAGGCAATGGTGGGAGGAGCCTGAGAATTTTAAGGTCAAGAAAGACCAGGAATATCCAGTGGCGAGCCTGAGAAAAGTATATAAATTATTAGCCGCCATGCTTTGCAGATTGTATGGGCGCCCCGATGCCACCACCTCCAACGACACATGGGAAACTCTCACGGAATATGTCACAGTGCATGGCACCCATTTCAACTGGGCTAACATATTGATCACCTCCATGCATACCAATTTATCCTCAGCATTGGTACCGGATGAAGGAATGCCTTCTGAATTCCATATGGCCTCTTATTTATTGGATACCATCTGTTCGAGGTTGCATTTTGAAGGATGGGTACATAATTGGGATCCCACACAGACCCATGCAATTCATCTACAAACTAAGGTGTTTTGGGAATCCAGGTATAAACAAGACATAGAGCCAATCTCCCAAGTATTCATCCCCACTCTATACAGAAAATTATTCAGCCAAGATGCCCCTTGCATGTCTTGGTGAGCCAGGGAAACGCTAAGCCAAGTGACGCATTGGTTTCGTTTCACCGAATATACATTTATTCGAGTCTTTGGCTCATTCACAGCACCACATGCTATGCCCCGTTTCGTTACAGACGAAGTGCTCATGCAAGAGGTCTGCTTCCAAATGTCCTCGGGTTTCTCCAGGGTCCTGTCCAAAGGTAAGAAGAATTCGTGGCCCACACTACCCCTCACTATCGGCACATACACAGTTAAAGACTTCAGAGAGGTAGAGGTAGAGGGAGAAGAGATGAAAAGTTATCACTTTAGGGCTTTAGAATACCGAACATACGACCCGAAGCGGATAGTTCCTGAACATTGCAAGAAGGCTAAATTCAAATGGAACTATCAGCATGTTGAACACTCGGGAGAAGATGAAAGAAGGAACTGGGACAATGTAGATAGACAACTTGCTCCAAGGGCAGACTCTGGCCAAGAAGACCCAGATGACCAAACCTTGGAAGAAAAGAGTCATAAATTAGGAGGTGCTTCTTCCTCTATAGCTAAGAAGCCTCGGACTAGTAAAGGGCATAGTACCTCCACCCAATAGGAAGAAATAGAGGCCAAAGCCTAGCAGGAGAGAGAAAAGAAAATAAAAGAGGACGAGGACAGACGCAAGAAGAGCCTAAGGGCAGAACAGAAGAAGAAGCAGGCCGAGGAGGCCAAGAAGGAAAAGGAGGAAAAAGAGGCAGAGGCTGCAGCAGAACGGGAGCTCAAGAAAGAGCTAGAAAAAGCAGAAGCCAACTGCCAAAAGAAAGCAGAACAAGTTGCTGTAGCCAAGCAGAAGAGGAAAGCCGAAATAGAAGCAGCGGCCAAAGCGGAGCTCAGGCATAATAAAGAACATGAGAAGGAGGAAGCCGAACGCCTACAAAGGGAAGAGGAGGAAAAGAAGAAGAAAGAATAAGAGGATTAAATGCTAGAAGACATCGAGGTATCTCCCCTTGAGGTACCTCTAGTTAGTACATGAGCTACGCTCTCTGATGCCAGCACCTCCTAGGGGCAAGAGGAGGAGGTATTCGACCTCACCAGGCTCACATTCAATCAATTCTCCTTCAAAATACGACAAGAGAAAAGAAGAAGCCTGGCGCAAAATCCTTCCACCACATCCACGGTCGCAACCAGAAAATACATATTCCTTGATACTAGGACTAATCCCGTAATGATAGCATCAGCTGGCACAACTTTCGCTATGACCACGGAAGAAAATGTGACTAGAATGAGTAGAGAGATCATTTCTCTACAAAATAGACTACAAGAAGCAGAGCAGCGGGAGAAAAAGGCAGAACAGGAGAGGACTGCATTGAAATAGGAGGTTCAACAACTCCGAAGAAAAACTCCCCCTGTCAATGAAGTTCTACTTGCCATTCTAAAGGAGTGCGGTGTATTAGAGGTGACCATGAGGCAAGCGTATGGGGAATTGTTCACCATAAAACAAACAGTCGCCCCATTGGTAAGAGCACGAGCAGAGACTAAGCAGAAGCACGAGCTGCTGAAGGAGGCCTTAGTTGCCTTGGACAAGATGATGGACTGGACAGTGCAGTACCCTCAGGCTCCTGAGCATTTGCCAAAGAAGGATTGGATTCATATGCAAGATGCCAAAGTCCAAATTCGTATGAAAATGCAGTCCAAGGATAAGCTGTCTAAGGACTTAGACAAAGTAATGTCTACATATGAACACCTGATCAATGGCGTCGACTCGATGCACAACCTTCACCATATTCCTTCGCTGGGAGCATTGGACGAGGGGAAAACCTGGGAACAAGTAGATCAAGAGATCTAGTCATTTCTGCAGCCCATCAAGCAAGCTGCTGCCGGTCCTAATCTTGCAGGGTCACGAGAAAACCTGGGTCAGTTTCTTGT
The DNA here is from genome assembly GCA_034641835.2 of Pinus albicaulis. NCBI lineage: Eukaryota > Viridiplantae > Streptophyta > Pinopsida > Pinales > Pinaceae > Pinus > Pinus albicaulis. Next base: position 1,376,557,620 of record CM076581.1, read on the forward strand.
CATGCAAGTATGGATTTACACCAAGCTCGCCTCTCTTTCCAAACAGATCTCACAGAAGAAGGAAACTCTAGTCCCAAATTCTTTGGAGTGCATGCATCAGTTAAAAGAAGAGGTCCCTCTCGTTTCTCCCATAACAGCAGAGTATTAGAACTGGCAAGACTTCCTCAAAGAACAACAAATTGACGCCTCTGACCTCACAATTGCGCGCTCATCTTCATAGCCCAGTGGCAGTAGGTCGCAGGTCGCACCACCCAGCGAGGTCGCAGGTCGCACTCACCAGCCAAGTCGCAGGTCACAGTCTCCCTTCGGGTCACAAGGCAACTCAAGAGGCAGGCAAGCAAAGAGTCAGGAAGCCCAAAGGGCAAGTTTTGTTCTATAAAACTCCCTCCGGGGAAAATTTAAAGGATCGTTTTTTTTGGAACTCAAGAGCCATAGAACATTTTATTTGAAGACAACACTCTTTTTGCATATGAATACAGATACCTATTGAAACTCCTTTTGGATATGACGTGTTTTGTTATGTGAACACTATGAGTATTTATATACATTTTCAAAACATCTTTTGATTAATGAAACCGCACTCTTTAATGGCATAATTTATGCATTATGGTTTCCTTTATTTGTATTAATGATGTTCAGACTGATTGCTTGCTTAATGGATGTTAATGACTTTTTTTATTAGCATTTAATTTGATCTTTCAGGAAGTAAAGGGGCATCTCGTCATAAAGAACTTTTTCTTTTGTGGTTAGAATAGCCTACAAGCATAACCCCAAATATGTGTTGTTAACAACACCTCCTTTGGCGTGTATGCTTTATTATTTGTCTTGCTACGCATAGTGTTATATATGTGTTTAATGCATCAACCATGTATCTTGTATCATGTGAATAAGTGTGTGTCTGCAGGTTCGATCGAGTTTTTTTTTTACCAAAGGGAAGGTGAATTAAGCGGTAGCCGGACCCACACCCCAGACAAGATTCCTATTCCAAACTGTTCAAGCTCTGATTGGGACTTTCTATCGAGGAGATCCCCTACTGTTGGCCAGACAATTTTTCCTGTCAACAGAATTGGCGCTAGAAGGATGTTCTGAATGGAATCCTCCCAGCATACAACCAACATTCCATCACAAACTCCCCATGGGGAGGTCATAAACGATGATCCTATCCCTCCCCCTTTGGAAGATATCCTAGGGGAGGAAGTTCCATATTATGAAATTACCAGAGAACAGTTGAGAGCCTTGCACCCAGTTTCTCGCAATCTCATCAGGGATTTGCGATATGCCCCAATCATGAATTTCTTGACCCATAATAGGACCCCTACTGAAAACCTCACTCGTAATGGTGCACTAGTGATTTCCATACCTCAGTTGGTGAATCTCATGGTGGGAGACATTGCCACTGCTATCAAGAACAACGAATCGATTACTGAACTCCAAATAGGTGAAGACAATTTTGGCATTACTAAACCCTTCCCTGACCCTCAGCCCAACCAAGCCCAATAGAAAAACAACCAAGTGCTTCCCCCACCTGGGGAAGGTGATGAAGATAGAGGCCGAGGGAATGATGGCGAGGGAAATAGAGGCCGAGGGAACAATGGCGAGGGAAATAGAGCCTGAAGAAATGAAGGAGAGGGGAATAGAGCCCGCAAAAATGAAGGTGAGGGAAATAGAGGCCGTGGGACTGGAGGTAGGGGAGATAGAGGCCATGGCCAAGGACACCATGCCAACCACCGCTGCCCAAACCCAAATAGGCCACCTATCTATAATTGGGGGTACCTTAGAAACATGGCCAACCGTGTGAGACATCAAGAGGAACACTCTCGCCATGAGGGAGAAGCATCGGTGTCAGGTATGGGGAGTGAATCCGAGCCTGAAATCAGGCACCACCAACAGGCTAGGAGAGTGTAACCATTTTCCTAGATGGCCTAGTCCCCGTTAGATATTTTGGGCCCCCTCCATGACCTGCCTAGGCACCCTGAGAAACATCTCCCCAAGTTTGATCCTGAGAAAGGCACCTTGCCTGAGGATCATATAAGAATCTTCTATCTTTCCCTACAAATCATGAGGATTCAAACAGATGACGTTGCTTGCCGCCTTTTTCCATAGACTCTTGAAAACAAAGCGGCCACCCGGTACCGCTCCCTCCCAAGCGCCTCCATTACCTCATGGGACCGGTTACGTTGCGTATTCCTGCAGAAATTTTCAGAAGACAAAACCCCTTCCATGCTCCTTACAAAGTTAAGCACCATTAAGTGCCATAAGAAAGAGAAGGTTAGAGACTTCAACCAGCACTTTGCCACCATACTGCAAAATTTTTCCCCCAACCTGCTGTTGGACGACTCTATTACCATAGATTACTATACAAAATCTCTCCCTACCGATATCGACATCTTCGTAAAACACGAAGCCCGGCCCACCCTTGCAGCAAACTACGCAGTCGCCCTCGCTGTAGAAAGAGACATGCTTTCTATAGAAGCCATCGATCACGAGGGGAGAGATGACCACAAACCAATCACGAAAAAGGGTCAGTCCTCCACAAAAAAAACCAGGGATAAGGATAAGGATGCTTTTGACTTCGAGAGTATAGCAAAGACCCTCAAGCTATTAACAAATGAAGTCTCTGACCTGAAGAGGAAGGGTATAGAATCCACGAATAGCACCAAGGCACCTAAGCCCTTTTTTAGAAAGAGAAACCCCAACACCAACCGAACCCCGTCCAACCCGAACACTGTTCTTAATGTGGAAGAAATAGGAAAAGATAACTTTTGTTCTTTCCACCAAGCTACCCACTCTAAAAAAACATTCCCACAATGGATCAGCAGCATGACGGCAGTGGTAAATCAGCTTCTGGATGATCAAACACCAGGGGATGTGGGGGAGGATGATGCTTTCGATCACAATTAGGAGTTGCCCCTAGATGAGGAACTAGTGTCCTTGGTTCTTGCATTTGATATTATCCGCAGGGACAACAATCTTACCGTCATTGACATCAACATGGCAGACAATCCTAAGGCCCAACCCACAAGAAAATACAGCCTTAGGAGCAAAGGATTGGTCCTTGAACCATCCTTTGAGGAGAAGAAAAGGGATTTCTTAAGGAAAATCCTCCCCCCGGGAAATGAACAACAAGCTGCCCCTGAGAAGCCCACCAATAACAACACCCGAGAAAATAAAAAGAGCAAGCTCCTAGTGGGGTCCCCCAAAACCACTACCGAACCTTGTCCTCAATCTGATTCTGCCTATAACATTGTAGAGGACATGAAAAAAAATAGAGCTAACATCTCCCTCTACGAGCTTGCCCGCATCACAAATCAACGAGAACTCATTCTTAAATCCTTCACCAATACCTCAACTACTAAGTATGTGAGCAATACGTCCACGCAAGCCAGTCTGAGTGTTAAGTCTATTGTGAATGCCATCAATGCAAATTCTAGGGGATCTACTCCTCCCTTCCTGTTATCTTTTGAGATTTTCAACTTCAACGTCCATAACTGTCTAGTTGACTCTAGTGCGTCCACAAACATCATGCCCCTATCAGTTTGTAAGAAGCTGAACATCCGCCTAGAGAAAAATGACGCGAGGATCATCCAACTTGACGGATCATAGCTACCAGCTGTAGGAGAGCTAAATAATGTCATCATCCGCCTTTCATTCGATTCTAGAGTCCACCAATGTATTGACATTGTGGTTGTTGACATTCCGGAAGCCTACGACCTATTACTTAGCAGAGACTAGTCCAGCAAGCTGCAAGGGTATTTTTCCACTGACTGGTCCCACCTGTGGCTGCCTTACAAGGGCCAAAATAACCAAATCAGGGTAGAAAGCGAACCATGTATGAAATACACTGTGACTGATTTGGACGCTACTAATGAACCCATCAGTTTTTCCTAGGAGGAGCTTGGCATGTGCTTCTTGGAAGCCATTTTTGGATGTTATCATCCTCCTCAGTCTATAGTAGACACCAAGATCCAGTCTGAACTTACGCTTGTCGCAGAAGACCAGGCCACTCCCGTCTCACACCAAGCTGAAGTCCTGCCCCAACCTACGACCCCAAAGGAGCCAGAAAATGATGTGTGGACCTTGTACTATGATGGTTCCAAAACCCATGACGGAGCTGGCACGGGCTGCATCTTTCTGGACCCTCAAAATAATAAATTCTTGATTTCGTGTTGGCTTGAGTTCCAGTGCACCAACAATAGTGCTGAATATGAAGCTCTAATCCTCGGACTCAAGAAGGCATTGGATTTAAAGGTAAGATGCTCACAAGTTATTGGAGACTCTGAGATCATTACCCTGCAGGTATGTAATACCATTCATTGTTTGTCTCCACATTTAAAATCATATCAACAAGAGGTATGGCATCTTATTTCTAATTTCGATGCATTTGGAATTAAATCTGTTCTTAGAATGCACAATGCAGCATCTGATACTCTGGCTAATGCTTCTGCTAGATTTACCCCTTTGAGGGATGGCTTTTCTATTGAAGTTATATATAGACCCTTCGTGCCAGATAATATTGCTAATTTACGCGTTTTTGATGATGATCAACAGATATTGGAATTTATGCTAAACACTGAAGTATTCAAAGACACAGCAATTGATGAGGTAGATCACGACCAAGATTTGCAGGAAGAGCATGACCAATGCAAGGAGAACCCCATGCCCAAGGGGATAGTGTCACTTGAAAAGCTCTTTGATCTGCAAAGTCGATTCCGCAGCCCCCCAAATACCAAAGTACAAAGTTCCATCTTGGCTCATCGGCAAGTGAACTTGGGATCAGATGAGAACCTGAAGTTCGTTAACCTTGGGAAAGACTGTACTGACAAATAGACACAAGCCTTTACCAAACTATTTCAGAAGTATCGAGACGTATTCGCTTGGACGTATGATGATTTACGTACGTACGTTACTCAGATTATTTAGCACGTGATACCCATGAAGGAAGGCGTGAAACCGTTTCAACAGAAGCTCAGAAAAGTGCTTCCTACTTTGGAACTGATGATTCTGAAAGAGCTTAAGAAGCTGTTGGATGCACGCATCATCGTCAAAGTTCATCACTCCACATGGGTGTGAAATTTGGTCCCAGTACGGAAGAAGTCTGGTGAGATCCGCTTATGTGTAGATTTCTGGAATTTGAATCGGGCCTCAAATAAAGACAATTACCCAGTGCCACTTATGGAACAAATATTGCAAGATGTGTCTAGATCCGAGATATTATCCTTATTGGATGGGTTCTCTGGTTACGACCAGGTGCTTGTAGCTAAGGCAGACAGATTGAAAACTACCTTTCAGACCAAATGGGGAACGTTCGCTTTCAGGCGCATGCCTTTTGGATTGATAAACGCGGGGGAAACTTTCCAACGGGCCATGGATATAGATTTCCGTGGTTTGATAGGGCAGAGCATGGTAGTCTATTTGGACGACGTCACCATGTTTTCAAAACACTGGGGCGATCATTTATGCCACCTCAAGAAAATCTTCGAGAGGTGTAGGAAGTATGGGATTTCACTTAGCCCGAAGAAGAGTGTTTTCGCTGTGCCGGAAGGAAATTTGCCGGGCCACATTATAACTAAGCAAGGGATTGTTGTAGATCCAGAGCGGGAAAAAGCCATTTCCCAGATTCCCCCCCCGAGCAGTAAGAGAGCAATGCAATCGTTCCTGGGAAAAATCAATTTTGTCCGTAAATTCCTATCTGATTTCGCCTAGATAGTCAGGCCTTTGCAGGGAATGATAAAAAAAAATGCAGTGTTCAAATGGAATCTACCAGAGAAGGAGGCCTTCGACAAAATCAAGCACGCTATAGCTGAAGCGCCATCCCTCCAAAGTTCAGATTTTAGCAGAGGTTTTATCCTGTATACTTTCTCTTCAGATTCATCACTTGCAGCAGTCCTCACGCAGAAAGACAGCAACAATGATGAACGGTCCATATCCTTCATGAGTACTAGTTTACAAGGAGCAGAATTGAACTACCCTGAAATTGAAAAGCAAGCTTATGCAGTCTACAAGGTAGTCAAACATTTCAGGCCATACATTTTGAAAAACCATGTCACGGTTTTCGTTCCCCACCTGGCTTTCCGCTCACTATTTGTGCAGTAAGAGCTAGGCGAGAGGTGAGGCAACTGGGTGGCATGCTTGCAAGAGTATGATTTAGAGTTTAAACCAGCACACACCATTAAAGGACAAGGATTATGCCAAATGGCTGCAGAGGCTACAAGTTCACGTAGAGTTGAAGAAGAGTGTTGGGAATAGGAAATCGACATGTATCAGAGTGACCACGTGCCTCAGCAGACAAGCCCTTCTTGGTACTCTAACATTTCAGGATACTTAGCCAGGGCGTCCTGGACCATGCCCTAACTTCCCAGTAGAAATGCGTGATCAGACTCAAAGCTGCATCTTACCAGCTGATCCAGGGTAAGCTTTTCAAGAAACATTACGATGGAGTCATGCTACGCTACTTGGAGCATGATGAAGCGTAGAAAATATTGACTGAGGTGCACGACGGACCAGCGGGAGGTCATTTTGCAGGTGATACCACCGCCCACAAGATAATGCGCGCAGGATACTACTGGCCAACCCTTTTTAGAGATGTGCATGCATATGCCCGGAAATTCACTCAGTGCCAAAAAATCGCAAACTGGGAGGCGCGGCCAGCCTCTCCCTTACTATCAGTAGCAGTGAAGGAACCCTTTCAGAAATGGGGTTTGGACGTCATTGGTGAAATCATACCTCACTCCTCCAAGCAACATCGTTATATTCTTACTGCTACTGATTATTTCACCAAGTGGGTCAAAGCAGCACCTCTACGCCAAATCAATGATCAAGAGGTAATATAATTTGTCACTCATTCCATCATCACCAGGTTTGGCATTCCAACTTCCTTGGTTTTTGATAATGCAACTTACTTTTCATCTTTTAAATTATACGATTTTTCTCTGGAAAACGGTATTGTTCTTAAAAATTCTGCAAATTATTATCCCCAAGGAAATGGGTTAGCTGAGTCAACTAACAAAAATCTTATCCGCATCATTAAGAAGACCCTGTTGTCCCACCAGCACAACTGGCACAACGCTCTTCACAATGCACTCTAGTCCAACTGTGTCACCCCCAAGTCCTCCTTAGGCACCTTTCCGTATTTTCTCGTGTATGGAAAAGAAGTTGTTCTTCCTCCCCATTTATCTCTCCCTGCCCTTCAGCTGTCCCAAGAATTTCATGGTACCCCATGCCCAACCTTGCAGACTCGGATCGACACCCTACTAAAGTTGGAGGAAGAAAGACAAAAAACCCGGGAAAAGTTCGCCATCCACCAAAGCCGAATCAAGAGATGGTTTGATAGAAAGTCCGCAGGGAAGAAAAACTTTGAGATATGAGACCTGGTCCTGAAGTGGGATAAAGCTCATGAAGAAAAGGGAAAACATTCCAAGTTCCAAGCACTGTGGACAGGTCCTTTCCAAGTTAAAGAGAAATTAGGTTCCCACACATTTAGACTGCAAACTCTTGATGGAAGAGTTGAGGTCCTCCCGGTAAACGGGCATGACCTCAAACATTACTTCACTTAGCATCCCTTAGGGGCTACCTTATCCTTGTACCATAGTTTCCATTTTAGTTTCTTTTGTCAAAAAAAAAAAAAAATTATAAAGCGGAAGGACTTGTCAAAGCCACGCAATTGGCACACTGCAACAGGTTCTATGCTGATCGAAGGCCTTTTCCTGATAAACACAAAGTTGGTAAAAGCTTGTTTTCTACTGGCACCTAAAGGCAACACATGATCTAGCTCAAGCCATCAAGCAGGGAGCCCACCTAGCAAGTTTGAGAGGGTGTCTGCAAAAGAAAGTGCGATGCAGTGGTAACTAGATTGGAATGGAATAGAGGCACTCCATGCTACGTCAAGGCACCCGGGAAAAACCAAAGTCCTCATACCAGACCAGGAGCAACCTCTCTGCAAGTAAAATAAGTCAGGATCCCTCATCCGCCCAGGCAAAAATTCCCCATCTCAAATAAGTGCCACGATCACATCTAAATAAGTGCCTCATGCACATTCAAAATAAGTGCAATAGCACACTAATAAAGGGTAAAGGATTGAGAAAGGCTTCCTGCACAGAGAGGTGATGTAATGACTCCAATGGGGTACTAACCAGGCTCGCTGGCAGTAGAGCAATGTTCACGATTCCTAGGCAGTGACTACGACGGGACCGAGAGGTTCGCTGGCAGCGAAGCAACATGATGAGGAAAAAATAATCGTACCGGACCCTGTAGCCACCTGGAGTTCTCCAACCCTTTCGGTCCTGAGACCTGAAGAAATGAAATTCGGTTTACCAGCACCCGAAAGAGCTAGTAGGCCAAGAAACCTCACAAGGTGCAAAAAATCTAGGCAGTATTGACCTTAAGGTAAAAGGAACAGCTAGCAAAGGCCCCTGCCTCCCCCCTCAAAGGATAACCATCGACAGAGAATCTGAGTTCGTCGAGTGAATCACTATTTGTTGTAGCCTATACAACACCCTCCAAAAAACCCCCATTTTTAAAATTTTTGGAGCCCCTTGAGCACAAAGAAAAGTTAAGTAAAAGTCAGGAAGACTAAGTCGCTGAGTTGCAAATCCTAAATTTGTGGAAAACTGCGACCCCGCGACCCTGAGGTCGCAAGGTCGCAAGGTCCCGAGGTCGCATTCCCCTTGAATCACGTCAACATGCAACCTTTCGACCTCATTTAATGCTCACATGTGTCACCCTTTTATATATTGGAGGTCGCTAGGTCGCATTTCGCATATGCGGCGGATAGAAAAAAAAACGGCTCTGACAGGTCGACTGGAGGGCGATTTTCCTGGGTAAGTTGCCATTTTTCCTCCTGTTTTTTCCTTTTTGATTATTCTTGCAAAATCACTGCATTCCTCATCCTTTAAATTATCATTTGCCACAGCCATTGTTTTCATTTCTTTCTTAGGGTTTCCTTCTAATTCCAGTTTTCACCACACTTGCCTAACTCATCACAATTTATTATGCAGCGTCTCATGGCCTATTCCCTGCTCCAAAATCTATCCTTTGACTCTGTCTGGACCCATATAGCCTTGTATTTTTCTATTTAAAGGGAAAACAACTCCATGCCGCGCGCGCCCAAACCCCCCGACAAGCCCTAGCACGACTTGCGACCCCGCGACCCCATGACCTAGTCGCAAGGTCGCAAGGTCGCATCCCTTCCATTTTCCGCAATCTACGACTTAGTGACCCCGTGACCCAGTCGCAAGGTTGCAAGGTCGCATTTCCACTTTTTCCTGAAATTTGCATCCCCGCAACCCAGCGACCCAGTCGCAAGGTCACAAGGTCGCATCTTCATCTTTTTTCACAATTTGCGACCCAGTTGCAAGGTCACACCTTGACCATTTCCTTACAATCTGCGACCCCACGACCCAGTGGGCCATTTATTCAGTCTTTCCTGTGTCCCAGTTGAAATAATTGATAAACTATAATTGGTCTTATATCTTCATGGCATCTTTATTATCTTGGGAATCGTTCATGAATATGACAGGTGAATTTGAAGTAGACCTGGAGTGCATACCTGTCCTCTCGGATTCCAGTGACATGGGACCTCCAGTGTCCCGGAAGAAAGACAAGCACTTGGAAGTGGAAGATGTGGAGATGGACATGCCAATTTCCCCACCCCCGATATACAGAGATACTCTTTGCACATTTTCCAAAGGAGACAGCATGCGGTGGTACCAAGTGTACGCGGAGTTCGCCAAAATGGAATTCCGAGAAGACCTCCTAGATCAGGAGATATACTTACAGGTTAAAACGTCCAAGCTGCATCTCGCATGTGCTCACCTGGCCATATTCCCATGCCCAGAAGTGATAGACTGGATTTTGTAGAAAACATATCCCAAGAAGTTCGTGATCAGAGACAGCAAAGGCAAGGCTTTCACAATGCTCAAAGGCTTAGACGCCCATGTTTATTACTCTTTGCCTGAGCGAGAAGAGGAATTCACAGAAGATTGGGCCATTGCTTATGTAGTTCCTGTAGTTGAAACTATAAGGCAATGGTGGGAGGATTTTGAGAAGTTTAAGGTCAAGAAAGACTAGAAATATCCAGTGGCGAGCCTGAGAAAAGTATATAAATTAGTAGCTGCCATGCTTTTCAGATTGTACAGGCGCCCCGATGCCACCACCTTCAACGGAACATGGGAAACTCTCATGGAATATGTCACAGTGCACGACACCCGTTTCAACTGGGCTAACATATTGATGACCTTCATGCATAACAATTTATCCTCAGCATTGGTACTAGATGAAGGAATGCCTTCTGAATTCTATATGGGCTCTTGTTTATTGGATGCCGTCTGTTCGAGGTTGCATTTTGAAGGATGGGTACATAACTGGGATCCCACATAGACCCGTGCAATTCATCTACAAACTAAGGTGTTTTGGGAATCCAGGTATAAACAAGACATAGAGCCAATATGCCAAGTATTCATCCCCGCTCTATACAGAAAATTATTCAGCCAAGACGCCCCTTGCATGTCCTTGCGAACCTGGGAAACACTAAGCCAAGTGGCACATTGGTTTCCTTTCACCGAATATACATTCATCCAAGTCTTTGGCTCGTTCATGGCACCACATGCTATGCCCCGTTTCGTTATAGACAAATTTCTCATGCAAGAGGTCTGCTTCCAAATGTCCTCGGGTTTCTCTAGGGTCCTGTCCAAAGGTAAGAAGAAGTCGTGGCCCGCGCTACCCCTCACTATCAGCGCATACATAGTTAAATACTTTAGAGAGGTATAGGTAGAGGGAGAAGAGATTAAAAGTTTTCAGTTTAGGGCTTTAGAATACCAAAAATACGACCCGGAGCGGATAGTTCCTGAACATTGCTAGAAGGCTAAATTCAAATGGAACTATTAGCATGTTGAACGCCTGGGAGAAGATGAAAGAAGGAACTGGTACAATGCAGATAGACAACTTTCTCTAGGGGTAGACTCTGGCCAAGAAGACCTGGATGACCAAACCTTGGAAGAAAGGAGTCATAAATTAGGAGGTGCTTCTTCCTTTATAGCTAAGAAGCCTCAGACCAGTACAGGGCATAGTACCTCCACCCAACAGAAAGAAATAGAGGTCAAAGCCCAGCAAGAGAGAGAAAAGAAAATGAAAGAGGAGAAGGAAAAATGCAAGAAGATCCTAAGGGCAGAACAGAAGAAGAAGCAGGCCGATGAGGCCATGAAGGAAAAGGAGGAAAAAGAGGCAGAGGCTACAACAGAACAGGAGCTCAAGAAAGAGCTAGAAAAAGTGGAAGCTGACCACCAGAAGAAAACAGAGCAAGTTTCAATAGCCAAGCAGAAGAGGAAAGCCAAAATAGAAGCAGCAGCAGAAGTGGAGCTCAGGCAAAAGAAAGAACATGAGAAGGTGGAAGCTGAACGCCTACAAAGGGAAGAGGGGGAAAAGAAGAAGAAAGAAGAAGAGGATGAAATGCTAGAAGACATCAAGGTATCTCCCCTTGAGGTACCTCTAGTTAGTACACGAGCCATGTTCTCTGATACCAGCACCTCCCAGGGGCAAGAGGAGGAGGTATTAGACCTCACCAGGCTCACATTCGATCAATTCTCCTTCAAAATCTGATAAGAGAAAAGAAGAATCCGGGCGCAAAATCCTTCCGCCACATCCACGATCGCAACTGGAAAAGACATAGTCCTTGATACTAGGACTAATCCCGTAATGATAACATTAGCTGGCACAACTTTTGCTGCTCCCACGGAAGAAAATGTGACTAGAATAAGTAGAGAGATCATTTCTCTACAAAATAGACTACAGGAAGCAGAGCAGCGGGAGAAAAAGGCAGAACAGGAGAGGACTACATTGAAAGAGGAGGCTCAACAACTCCAAAGCAAAACTCCCCCTGTCAAAGAAGTTCTGCTTGCCATTCTAAAGGAGTGCGATGTATTAAAGGTGACCATGAGGCAAGTGTATGGGGAAATGTTCACCATAAAATAAACAGTTGCCCCATTGGTAAGAGCACGAGCAGAGACTAAGCAGAAGCATGAGCAGCTGAAGGAGGCCTCCGTTGCCTTGGACAGGATAGTGCAGTACCCTCAGGCTCCTGAGCATTTGCCAAAGAAGGATTGGATTCATACGCAAGATGCCAAAGTCCAAATTCTTATGAAAATGCAGTCCAAGGATAAGCTGTCCAAGGATTTAGACAAAGTAATTTCTGCATATGAACACTTGATCAGCAGCATCGACTCGATGCACAAAATTCACCATATTCCTTCACTGGGAGCATTGGATGAGGGGAAAACTTGGGAATAAGTAGATCAAGAGATCCAGTCATTTTTGCAGCCCATCAAGCAAGCTACTGCCTCTCCTGATCTTGCAACGTCACGAGAAAACCTGGGTCAGTTCCTTGTCACGCCAGTATGGATTTACACCAAGCTCGCCTCTCTTTCCAACCAGATCTCACAGAAAAAGGAAACTCTAGTCCCAAATGCTCTGGATTGCATGCATCAGTTGAAAGAAGAGGTCCCTCTCGTTTCTCCCATAACAACAGAGTATCAGACTTGGCAAGACTTCCTCAAAGAACAGCGTATTGATGCCCCTAACCTCACAATTGCGGGCTCATCTTCATAGCCCAGTGGTAGTAGGTCGCAGGTCACACTGCCTAGCCAGGTCGTAGGTCACACTCACCAGCCAGGTCGCAGGTTGCAGTCTCCCTCTGGGTTGCAAGGCAACTCAACAGGTAGGTAGGCGAAGAGTCACGAAGCCCAAAGGGCAAGTTTTGTTCTATAAAACTCCCTCTGGGGAAAATATAAAGGATCTTTTTTTTTGGCAATCAAGAGCCATACAACATTGTATTTGAAGAAAACACTCATTTTTCATATGAATACAGATACCTATTGAAACTCCTTTTGGATCTGATGTGTTTTGCTGTGCGAACACTATGAGTATTTCTATACATTTTCAAAACATCTTTTGATTAATAAAACTGCACTCTTTAATGGCATCAATTATGCATTATGGTTTCCTATATTTGTGTTAATCATGTTCAGACTGATTGCTTGCTTAATGGATGTTAATGAATTTTTTTATTAGCATTTCGTTTTATATTTCAGGAAGTAAAGGGGCATCTCACCATAAAGAAAATTTTCTTTTGGGGTCAGAATAGCCTACAAGCATAACCCCAAAGATGTGTTGTTAACAACACCTCCTTCAGCGTGTATGCTTTATTATTTGTCTTGCTACGCATAGTGTTATATATGTGTTTAATGCATCAACCGTTTATCTTGTATCATGTGAATAAGTGTGTGTCTGTAGGTTCGATCGAGTTTTTTTTAGACCAAAGGGAAGGTGACTTAAGCGGTAGCTGGACCCACACCCCGGATGAGATCCCTATTCCAAACGGTTCAAGGTCTAATTGGGACTTTCTACCAGGGAGATCCCCTACTGTTGGCCGGACAATTTTTCCCGTCAATAGGGTAGTTTTAAAAAGCCATGTGTCAAGCGCTAACGCATATTGTGTTCAATAAGGAAATACCTCTTTTCCCCCTTTTCATCGCACGAAACCAGTGGTTTCTTTTGCTGAAACGATTTTCCCCATTTAACATTACATTTTCTTATGTTTATTCTCCATCGTTGATCTCTGTGATATAACAGTCCCAGTTTAATCTCACCTTTTAGTTCATCGCCCTCTACCATCCTCCAAATGACTTCATAAGTGAATCTCTGTCGTTGATCTCTGCTGGCTAAATCAATCCAACAACCCAGAATCTTTTAGAAACCCCAAAAAAAAAAAATTCCGCATTTCCCTTCCGCCTAAGGTTTTTCACCTGTTTCCTTTGAAAATTCCTCTGTTTCATTATAATTTTTCCCCTCTACATTATCTTTTCCTGATCAATCTCAACCGTTGATCTTTGCAAATCAATGGCCTGGACTTAATCTTCACCACCTTTTATCCACCGCCTCCCCATATGACCCAGCGATCAATCCTCGCCATTGGATGCTTTCATCCAATGGCTGTGCTCTAACCTAAACTTCTGAAGCAATCTTAATCTATCCACGCAGGATTTTATAACTTTTTGTGCATTTTTGTAGGTTGTGAAGCTTTTACACAGTTTCTCAAAAGAAATGAAATTCCAGGGATGACAATCCCCCAGGCCTTTATTCATGAAGAATATCACTCTGCAGGGTTCCATATCATGTTTCATCCATACCCCATGAGCATTGATGCTATTTTGAAACCCTCCGTGCGCCCGCAAAAGCAATATAAACATAGCAAACTCCATAGAAAAAGAGTATCAGTATCCAGGGATAAAATCAAAGAAGAAATCAATGTTTAAATATTGTTAACACAGTTTTGAGGGATTAAGGCCTAAAATCGACTATCTAAAGCCTAATCCGCTCAATTGAACACAGTATGAAGAACAGAAGATGGAGATTAGGCGTAATTAAGCCTAACGCATGGAATTAGAACAAATTAACAATGTTTTAAAGGAGGAAAATCAGATTTATCAGTCCGAGAAGCCTCCACTGCCACATCAGAGGCTAATTGAATCCTCTCCAGTTTCCAGAAAGACACCTGCAGCCTCAAAGCAATCAAAGAGGCTTATTTATTACCAGAATAGAATATATTAGCATAAAGACAGCTGAACAGTTATTTCAAATTAAAGAAACTGATGTAAACTATCAGAGAAGTTATTACAAGGATAAGAAATAGCCTTAAAGTCAAATCTTTTACTCCACTAAGCCTCAAAAGTCGAACAGAGTTATGAAATAGAGATATAGATTTAATTTATTCCTACCTTATGCCTTGCATGGTTTTCAAGGTAGAAAATTGCATTAACTGTAGAATTTATGATACTTTAACCCTAGAAATATTTCCACCTCCTCATTTTCCTATAAAATATTCTTGAGGAGCACATTGTAAAGGGTTGGCTGCAGAACTTTGATATAATAACGAAAATACGACCCGGAGCGGATAGTTCCTGAACATTGCTAGAAGGCTAAATTCAAATGGAACTATTAGCATGTTGAATGCCTGGGAGAAGATGAAAGAAGGAACTGGTACAATGCAGATAGACAAATTTCTCTGAGGGTAGACTCTGGCCAAGAAGACCCGGATGACCAAACCTTGGAAGAAAGGAGTCATAAATTAGGAGGTGCTTCTTCCTTTATAGCTAAGAAGCCTCAGACCAGTACAGGGCATAGTACCTCCACCCAACAGAAAGAAATAGAGGCCAAAGCCCAGCAAGAGAGAGAAAAGAAAATGAAAGAGGACAAGGACAAATGCAAGAAGAGCCTAAGGGCAGAACAGAAGAAGAAGTAGACCGATGAGGCCATGAAGGAAAAGGAGGAAAAAGAGGCGGAGGCTACAACATAACAGGAGCTCAAGAAAGAGATAGAAAAGCAGAAGCTGACTGCCAGAAGAAAGCAGAGCAAGTTTCAATAGCCAAGCGGAAGAGGAAAGCCAAAATAGAAGCAGCAGCAGAAGTGGAGCTCAGGAAAAAGAAAGAACATGAGAAGGTGGAAGTCGAACGCCTATAAAGGGAAGAGGGGGAAAAGAAGAAGAAAGAAGAAGAGGATGAAATGCTAGAAGACATCAAGGTATCTCCCCTTGAGGTACCTCTAGTCAGTACATGAGCCATGTTCTCTGATACCAGCACCTCCCAGGGGCAAGAGGAGGAGGTATTAGACCTCACCAGGCTCACATTCGATCAATTCTCCTTCAAAATCTGACAAGAGAAAAGAAGAAGCCGGGCGCAAAATCCTTCCGCCACATCCACGATCGCAACTGGAAAAGACATAGTCCTTGATACTAGGACTAATCCCGTAATGATAGCATTAGCTGGCACAACTTTTGCTGCTGCCATGGAAGAAAATGTGACTAGAATGAGTAGAGAGATCATTTCTCTACAAAATAGACTACAGGAAGCAGAGCAGCGGGAGAAAAAGGCAGAACATGAGAGGACTACATTGAAAGAGGAGGTTCAACAACTCCAAAGAAAAAATCCCCCAGTCAAAGAAGTTCTGCTTTCCATTCTAAAGGAGTGTGATGTATTAAAGGTGACCATGAGGCAAGTGTATGGGGAAATGTTCACCATAAAAAAAACAGTTGCCCCATTGGTAAGAGCACGAGCAGAGACTAAGCAGAAGCATGAGCAGCTGAAGGAGGCCTCTGTTGCCTTGGATAGGATGATGGAATGGATAGTGCAGTACCCTCAGGCTCCTGAGAATTTTCCAAATAAGGATTGGATTCATACGCAAGATGCCAAAGTCCAAATTCGTATGAAAATGCAGTCCAAGGATAAGCTGTCCAAGGATTTAGACAAAGTAATTTATGCATATGAACACTTGATCAACAGTATTGACTCGATGCACAAAATTCACCATATTCCTTCATTGGGAGCATTGGAGGAGGGGAAAACTTGGGAATAAGTAGATCAAGAGATCCAGTCATTTCTGCAGCCCATCAAGCAAGCTACTGCCTCTCCTGATCTTGCAACGTCACGAGAAAACCTGGGTCAGTTCCTTGTCACGCCAGTATGGATTTACACCAAGCTCGCCTCTCTTTCCAACCAGATCTCACAGAAAAAGGAAACTCTAGTCCCAAATGCTCCGGATTGCATGCATCAGTTGAAAGAAGAGGTCCCTCTCATTTCTCCCATAACAACAGAGTATCAGACTTGGCAAGACTTCCTCAAAGAACAACGTATTGATGCCCCTGACCTCACAATTGCGCACTCATCTTCATAGCCCAGTGGTAGTAGGTCGCAGGTCGCACCGCCCAGCCAGGTCGCACCGCCCAGCCAAGTCACAGGTCACACTCACCAGCCAGGTCGCAGGTTGCAATCTCCCTCTGGGTTGCAAGGCAACTCAACAGGTAGGCAGGCGAAGAGTCAGGAAGCCCAAAGGGCAAGTTTTGTTCTATAAAACTCCCTCTGGGGAAAATATAAAGGATCTTTTTTTTTGGCACTCAAGAGCCATACAACATTGTATTTGAAGACAACACTCTTTTTTCATATGAATACATATACCTATTGAAACTCCTTTTGGATCTGATGTGTTTTCCTGTGCGAACACTATGAGTATTTCTATACATTTTCAAAACATCTTTTGATTAATAAAACTGCACTCTTTAATGGCATCAATTATGCATTATGGTTTCCTGTATTTGTGTTAATGATGTTCAGACTTATTGCTTGCTTAATGGATGTGTTACACAGTAATTTGTCACCGTCCCTACCATTCCCCGTCCCGCACAATGGAGGACCCATTATGTGACCTGTGAGCAATGTCAAGCCTTGAAAATACCTTCATTGCATCCCTTTCCATGAGGACAACATTTCTCCGGTTTATCATTTCCTGAACAGACCCCTAAAAACACATGTTTTTGCATTGGCGCTAGTATCCCGTTATGTACTCGCGCCAATGGGGGAAAATTAACACTGAGCCCGCGCCAATTGGCGCTCTGTCCCAGTGTTGTACCCGCGCCACTCTGTTTATGGAAAGTTTTTTAAAAAGGAGGCGAAGTTTCGATTACAACAACTTCGTGGATGAGTCATCAGGAGTGGTTTCGCCTGAATAACCACGGCCTTCCTCCTTTGGCCTCTTGTTTCCACCATATGGGGAACCTCCCAAAGGATAAGGCCTCCCTTCCACTATTGTAGGGATCCCAACCTCATCCTCTCCTCTATAAATATAGCCTTCATCCATTGATGAAGGGGCTGAAGAGCTGAAAGGCTGAAGGGCTGAAGAGCTGGGGCTGAATGGTTGAAAGGCTGAAGGGCTGATAGTCTTGAAGTGCTGAAGCTTTGCATCTCCCTATTCCCAAGTGCCTTTGTGTTGTAAAATAATCCCTTCTTTCCCTTAAGGCCCATTCAAGCGAGGAGACCATTGTTACGAGACTCTGGAGAGGTTTTCCCTTTCCTTGGCGAGCTTTGCGAGACGTGGACGACCGGAGACCCGTTCGAAGTGTTAGCACTCAAATCTACCTCAGGCTGAAATGAAGTAAAACTCAAGGCTACATCAAACCACGCTCAGCCTCGTAGCTAGCCCTACGAGGACAGGAGAGGGCTCTCTCCGTCAATCTCGAGAAAATAAGCAATAGGATGCGAGATGACTTACAATAGGAACTGATTTTAGGCTAGTAAAGAGATAGGTATGTTTTTTTTTTGGTTTTTTGGGTTTTCGCTGGAGTAATGGGAAAACAAATTTTGGGTCCGGGGATAAGGTCAGACCTTTGCAGAGTTCAAGCTGGGGCGAGGTAGGTGATGATCTTGATGCTTTAAATTGGTTTTATGGATAGATTAGACCGATGAGGAGCTGAAGAGGGCAAAGAAGAACTTGGGTCCTCTCCAAACAGCTGAAAACATATAGAACTAACTGAATTCAAAGGCCAAGCACTGTAAACAATGGATTCAACCTTAATCACTCATTCAACTTAGTTCAGAAGCATAATGAAAGGATGACATACATTAAACATGAAGAAACTTACAGTAAACAAAGAAGAAACACCATCAAGAACAGAACACCACAAGGATCCCAACAAGTGCCGCAAAACCCTTGATCTTTCCTTAGCCAAAATATGAAAAGTATGTACAATAGTATCAAAAGTATCCCAAGAGTCCAACCTGTAGAATGCCTCAGAAATTACAATATATAGATCACTCTAACCCCTTTCCCCACCTCTAGGGGTCGAATTCCCTCTTCGGGGATCAGTTTCAACCAATTCTAATCATGGAACTACAATCTAGGCAGCTAACAACTTGCCTCTAAAAGAGTGGAAACTGATCCATTACATGATTTTTTACTCATTTGAGAGTGAATCTTCTAGAAAAGATAAAAACAAGCCAAAGTTACATGCCAAACATGAATTTACATCATAAAAACCCAAGAATTCTATCCATAGGCAAAACTGGTCCAAAATAGGCGAAATACTGAGCTGGCAGCTGAAAATTCAGAAAAATTTCTAGGTGGGTCGCTCCTGAACTTGCGTGGGTCGCTCATGTTCCAGGCTGATTGTGAGGTAGTTCCCGACATCCAAATTGAGCTCATAATAGCTCGTTGGAAAGCCCTGGATGTCTACTTTCCAACCCAAGTGGAATTTCTGAATTTGGAGTTGATTTGACCCTCCAAAACCTCATTCTCCCAGAGGTACTTCTTGCTGGTGCAAAAGGTGGCAGCAAGGTGGTTTTCATGGTGTTTTTGAGCTGTTTGACCATCCAGATTTTGTTGAAATGCTAAGTTGACTTCAGAGGATGCATAATTAACCATGAAAAATCCAAAAATGTAAAAATCTCCTCCAACAAGTGTCTCAAAAAAAAGCGAGCGCATGAGCGCGCGACCCACGTAGCTGCAAAACCTGTTTTTTAGACCAAAAATTTGAAAATGACAAAATTTTCTCCGAATTTGCCCAAATTCAGAGCGGAGGTCCTCCATCATGTGTCCTACCCAGTCAATGAAGCCTCGGCCAAAATTCGGAGTGGATCAGGCCTTTTCCGCCATTTTAGTGCTCTCCTGGTGCATGCAGCTCCTGTGGTGAAAACACTGTCTCGGTTGTATGTGTTGGTCTCTATCATGATCCTGTGAATGTACCTACATTGATGAAGAAGGCGAGACCCCTTCCACGCCATGTGGAGATAGTACTCGCGTTGCTGATGAAGTCAACGAGACCCCTTCCACCCCGGGTGGAGATAGTACTCGTCGTGATGTTGAAACAAAGCTCTGTGGCTTCTCTGATATGCTACTACTACTGACGCAGTGCTATGCTCCATCTCAGTACATCAACCTCAACGATTGAGTCACTGTCCAACTCCTACTCATACTCTGACTCTGTCCCTGACATGGCTTTGAACAAGCTATTGGCACTATGTATACTGATATGAAAGCAGTGCAAACAAGGTTATGATGTATGTTTCAAACACCCAACAAATATCCCCCACTGTCAAAGCACCATAAGGAAACAAACAATGATAATAGCTCTGTTTTAGGTGGATTGGAAAAGGCACAATCTCTGTGTTTAAATGTAAGTGAACTTTGATCAAAAGGAGCGGGTAACTTTCAAAATTTTGAACAAATTTTATCAAAGGAGAGCATGGCATCAATAGAATGTGTTTGTCTATGAGTAATAACCACAAAGGTCTCAATGGGCAGTTTGAAACAAATTCATGAGAATATTTTTACATTAGGCAGTGAGACTCATTACAACCACAGTCACCATGGAACAAAGGGTTTTAAACATGGTATAATAATAGCAATGGTCAAAATGGCAAAATGGGCATGAGAGCAATATGGTTTTGATATTATATGCAAATTTGGATGTATCACTGCCATGAGATAGCAAAAAAACTCATTCAACCATTCATTTTCATTTTAAAACCCTGAAAACAAGAATGCTATGACTGTGGGGTTTTAAATCCTCCGTTGAACATTTGAAACCACCAATGATGCCACCAATGCATTCAAAAACATCAAGCAATTGATAGAAACCTGTTTGAAGGCCAGTTGCATCGATTCCAAGCAAGGCTGGGCGCTCAGAATGAATTTCGAAACCCTGTGTCTACGTGGGTCGCGCAGCCTCTGCGTGGGTCGCTCGGGCCCCAGGTGGGTCGCTCTTCCCTCTTGCCACATAGTGCATTGTGCAGGAAGATTTTGGAGGCCTTCCCGGTGTCCAAATCGTGCGTGTGATAGCTCGTTGGAAAGCTATTGGAGTCTACTTTCCAACACAAGTGGAATTATGCAATTTGGATTCCATTTACACTGTCAAAAATCAAATCTCCCAACACTTGTCAAAATGATCAGAATGAGGCTGCCTCAAGGCAGAGCGCTGTTGCAATCAACTTTTGAAGGTCTTCCTCAACTCCAAATTGAGCTCATGATAGCTCATTGGAAATTTATTTCTGTCTAGCTATCATTTGACTCATCAAGCAAGTCATTTTGCCAAACATGCTAGGAGAAAACTTGATTTTCCCAAGGTCACTTCAGAGGTGCATTTAATTCTCCTGAGGCAACGATATTTTTGACATTTCTCTAAAACCATGATACCTGTGTACAAATTTAAGGAGGTTTTTCTTCCTTGGCATGTTTTGGACAAAAACCTCTCTCAGTTTCCAAAAATTCATCTTTTATTGCTCTGAAACATCTTTTGAGTGAAACTTACCCCGATGTATGAAACAAGGAATTTTGTCGAAATGAAGCGAAACGAAGGGGGTAAGGGGCTTCTAAATTCTTGGGGAAATTTTGGGAAGTAGGGAGGGATGTTAGGAAGTAGGGGAAAGTAGAATCACAAAGATTGAGTGAGGGGAACGGGTCCAAAAGGGCGAAACACAGGCCTAGCCTAGAAAATTGCCAAGTTGTGGCTAGAAACTAGGGTTTGTGCAAAAATGAGGAATTTGGGGGATCTCAGTGATGGGAAGTGTTTGATAAGGTATATTAAGGATAGGGGAAGGTGTGTGAACATCAGGATACAAGTCTTTTCGATGATTGGCCATCCAAGAGGAATTACCTCCAAAACCCTAGGAGAGGGAAATGGACCTTACCTAGGCACAACTGAAGCATGAACAAGGTGTAAAATGACCCAACGGAACTTGACATGATGATGAAAACCCTCTGAATGATGGTACACTCAGCTGAATGGTGACATGGACTGACATTTGGACAAATTTGAAAAGAGTGAAAACCAACCCTAGACCTAATGCCTAGTGATCAAATTTTGCTTGAAGACTCTTTGAAATGACAGAATTTGACTTTGACACTTTAAAATCACTTTGAAAGAGCATGTTTGATCACTGGAGGAAGGCTGCAAAGGCTGACTCTAACATTGGCTCCAATGGGGATGGTAGCTCCTTGGAGGTGCCAAGAACGGCAGATCTTTGGGAGAGCAGACCAGTGCCTTATCCATTGGGCCATGGAATCAAAAACTCAAACTGAAATGCATGACTGAAAACTGATGACAAAAATTGACTCTCACTCAACTAAAAACTAACTCGATACTTAAACACAACTGACAAACTGAAAAAGATGCTCAAAGTAGAGCTTATTCAATACAACCTACTCTAATTGTACTTTACACCACCCGATCAACTGTAATGGAACAGCCAATGCAACCATGTAAGCATGCTGGCTGCTGTTTGATTTCTTCCCACATGCTTGCTTATGAACAACGAGAAACAACTACTGACAGGAAACTCCCATGGAAACTTTGAACCAAGTGGACTGCTGATAAACTTGCAAAGCATAAATCGACTGGATGACTGCAAGAATACTGTGAAAGGATCTTCATAAACATAGCTCTGGTCCAGATAATCTCCATACCTTGATCTTAAACTTTTCCTCACATCTGCGGTGCTTTTCTTTGGTGATTGCAGAAAGCTGTCAAAAGGATCCTGAAATTCATGAAAAATGAAACTCTGTTGCTGATTCCAGACTGAACAAAAGCCTCCTTTATCAATCTCCTCATATGAATGGAAATCTTGACATGTGCTATGCAATGAACAATCTGTTAAACAAGACAATGAAGGTGACCTTTGAACAATATTATCATCAAGATTCTTTTCGGGCACATGGTTAGCTAATGAAGCAGAATTTTTATAACAAACATCATCTAACACACGAGCAATGGGATCATCAAAAATTTGAGAAGAGTGCTGTAATGTATCCATTGAAACTATATGACCTCCTTCTGGCTGTTCATCTTTTCCTTGAAATATATTATGAAGATTCTGCCTTATAAACTGAAATGCTTCAAAACAAAAGGGTATAGAATCTTCCTGCATCATCAAATTATGTATTTCATCTTCCACAACTTCATCTGTAATCTGATCTTCAATTGCATTGGATGGCTGCAAATCTGATGTTACAAGCTGCTCATTTGAAGATTTACCATGCAATTTTTCTCTCAAAAATTGAAATGATTCAAAACATAAAGGTACGGAGTCACCTTGAATCATTAAATCATGTGTGCCCACTTCCAAATCTTCAGCTGCAACTTGACAATCAATGACTTTTGGGGGCTGCAAATCTGAATATGAAAAGTTTTCGTTGCCCTCAAGACGATCCAGATCAAGACTTGTTGACGTTTGATTTCTGATTGCATGGAAGTTATCTCTAATGAACTGAAACGAATCAAAACACAAAGGCAAAGATCCTTCACTTACATCAAAATTTTCTGCACTTTCCTCATCATTGCCATAGCTGATATGCATCGGTTGATCACTGTACTCGAGCTGCTGAAAGTGAACTTCCTCCTCGCACCAGCTAGCTGCTGATTTGTCTGCAAGATTAGATTCTTTTTGGAGAACATAATCATCATCATACTGATCAAACTGAGGCAATTCATCATCAAACATACACATCATATCAATAGCTCTCTCTTCTTCACAATGATCTATAAAACAATCACTATGACAACTGGGATCAGAAACAAAATGTTTTGGATCAGCAACTTGTTCTTGAATGTCGTTTTCATTTTTTGCAGTCATTTTCCACACCATCTCTTCTACTGCATTTACGAAAAGATCAATCTTTTCCTCTGAAAGTGTCAGCTGCTCTGAAACATTCTTCTTTTCTTCTTCCTTCAACCTTGCCCTCAAGATCAGCAAATGAGCCTCTACATTCACTGCCTTGTTCTGCATCTCGTGAAGTGTTGCAATATTCTTTTCTCTCTGCTGAAACTCCATTTCCGGATCAAAGGCACCCGGGTAGTGCAAGAGAGCAGATCTAGGAGAAGGTCTTATATCAACTGGCATCGAATAATAAACTTGGTTAAATCTAGCAGAAAATTGTTGTACTGTCTCACCTGACATTCTTTTCAACTGGTTATACTCCTCTATAATCAACAAAAAGTTATGTCCGATCATCCACCTGTCAAGGAAAACTTTGACAAACTGCTGAAAATCTGTGATGCTCGCATCAGGCAGGGCTTTGAACCAACTCTTCACTTGGCCTTTCAAAGAAAGAGCAAAAAGCCTAATACTAACATCTTCATCATCAACTTCAAAAAGATCTAGAAAAGTCTCAACATTATGCACATGTTGCTCAGCATTGACATTGTTACATTCACCATCAAATCTCGGTAGATATAGGTCATAATTTGCAGGAAAAGCATGAAGAACAGAAGGCAAAACAAGAGGTTTATACCGATCTGGAATTTTACAAGGTGTAGGGGCATGTACAAGAGCTGCGAAATCAGTTTTCTTTTATTTAGGCTCATCACTCTGTAGAGAGTCAACATAAGATGTGGGAAAAGTGAGGCGGCCGGGATCAAAGGGAAACTCAACATTTACACTCTTTGAATAGGTCGAGTGAAGATTTTGATGACCTTTCTCATACAACAAACTTTGAAAAACTTTCAGGATAGCTTCAAGACCAGCAAAGAAGTAATTTACGAGAAAGCAGATTAGATCCTGAATACCATTCCACTTTCGATACCTGAACTTTGTGTAAGATCCTTCCATTTTCTCAGAGAAAGAGTCAGTCCTCCAGACTTTGAATTGGAGTCACCAGGTGAATGATTTCAGCCTTCTTATGTCTGATCGTTTTCCACCATCAACCATCAGATCTGAACTTGATACATGTACTGGGGCAATTTACAAGTTAAATACTACGATTACAAGTTATACCGGAGATCGACTGAAGCAGCGTTTATCTACTTCGCTGATGCATAGCAACAGCGTTTCGAATGCTACCTGGCGTGACTTCAGACTCCGTCTATAACAAGCAAACGTTTTTAGTTTCTCCCCAGTATGGTCTCCACTATGTTAGCACTCAAATCTACCTCAGGCTGAAATGAAGTAAAACTCAAGGCTACATCAAACCACGCTCAGCCTCGTAGCTATCCCTACGAGGACAGGAGAGGGCTCTCTCCGTCAATCTCGAGAAAATAAGCAATAAGATGCGAGATGACTTACAATAAGAACTGATTTTAGGCTAGTAAAGAGATAGGTATGTTTGGTTTTTGGTTTTTTGGGTTTTCGCTGGAGTAATGGGAAAACAAAATTTTGGGTCCGGGGATAAGGTCAGACCTTTGCAGAGTTCAAGCTGGGGCGAGGTAGGTGATGATCTTGATGCTTTAAATTGGATTTATGGATAGATTAGACCGACGAGGAGCTAAAGAGGGAAAAGAAGAACTTGGATCCTCTCCAAACAGCTGAAAACATATAGAACTAACTGAATTCAAAGGCCAAGCACTGTAAACAATGGATTCAACCTTAATCACTCATTCAACTTAGTTCAGAAGCATAATGAAAGGATGGCATACATTAAACATGAAGAAACTTAGAGTAAACAAAGAAGAAACACCATCAAGAACAGAACACCACAAGGATCCCAACAAGTGCCGCAAAACCCCTGATCTTTCCTTAGCCAAAATATGAAAAGTATGTACAATGATATCAAAAGTATCCCAAGAGTCCAACCTCTCCAACCCCTGAAAATGATTGAGAAATTACAATATATAGATCACTCTAACCCCTTTCCCCACCTCTAGGGGTCGAATTCCCTCTTCAGGGATCAGTTTCAACCAATTCTAATCATGGAACTACAATCTAGGCAACTAACAACTTGCCTCTAAAAGAGTGGAAACTGATCCATTACATGATTTTTTACTCATTTGAGAGTGAATCTTCTAGAAGAGATAAAAACAAGCCAAAGTTACATATCAAACATGAATTTACATCATAAAAACCCAAAAATTCTATCCATAAGCGAAACTGGTCCATAATAGGCGAAATACTGAGCTGGCAGCTGAAAATTCAGAAAAATTTCTAGGTGGGTCGCTCCTGAACTGCGTGGGTTGCTCATGTTCCAGGCTGATGTTTAGGTAGCTCCCGGCATCCAAATTGAGCTCATGATAGCTCGTTGGAAAGCCCTGGATGTCTACGTTCCAACCCAAGTAGAATTTCTGAATTTGGAGTTGATTTGACCCTCCAAAACCTCATTCTCCCAGAGGTACTCCCTGCTGGTGCAAAAGGTGGCAGCAAGGTGGTTTTCATGGTGTTTTTGAGCTGTTTGACCATCCAGATTTTGATGAAATGCTAAATTGACTTCAGAGGATGCATAATTAACCATGAAAAATCCAAAAATGTAAAAATCTCCTCCAGCAAGTGTCCCAAAAAAAAATGAGCGCATGAGCGCGCGACCCACGTAACTGAAAACCCTGTTTTTAGACCAAAAAATTTCAAAATGACAAAATTTTCTCCGAATTTGCTCAAATTCGGAGCGAAGACCCTCCATCATGTATCTTGCTCAGTCAATGAAGCCTCGGCCAAAATCCGTAGTGGATCAGGCCTTTTCCGCCATTGGTGCTCTGCTCGTTGCCATGCAGTTCTGTATGATGAAAGCTCTTGTCTCGGTTGTAGGTGTTGGTGTCGGTCATGAGTCTGTGAATGTGCTGCGGCCCGATGAGGCGGAGCCCTTCCCGCTCATGTGGAGGATAGTACTCATTTCTTTGATGAAGTCAAGCAGGACCTTCCACCCTGGGTGAAGATAGTACTCGTCGGGATCTTGTCAAGCTGAACCCTCTACGATATGCTACCACTGCGACGCCTTTGCTATGCTCCAACTCTAGGTACATCAACCTCCATTTCCAGATTAGTCTTTGTCAGGCCTCACTGCTCATACTACGACTACGGCTCACGACATGGCTTTGAACAAGCTATTGGCAATATGTATACTGATATGAAAGTAGTGCAAACAAGGTTATGATGTGTGTTTCAACACCCAAAAAATATCCCCACCGTCAAAACACCATAAGGAAACAAACCATGATAATATCTCTGTTTTAAATGGATTGGAAAAGAGGCACAATCTCTGTGTTTAAATGCAAGTGAAATTTTGATCAAAGGGAGCGAGCAACTTTCAAAATATTGAACAAATCTTATCAAAGGAGAGCATGGCATCAATAGAATGTGTTTGTCTATGAGTAATAACAACAAAGGTGTCAATGGGCAGTTTGAAACAAAGTCATGAGAATGTTTTTACATTGGGCAGTGAGACATAATACAACCACAGTCACCATGGAACAAAGGTTTTAAACATGGTATAATAATAGCAATGGTCATAATGGCATAATGGGCATGAGAATAATATGGTCTTGATATTATATGCAAGGCAGGACATATCACTGATATAAGATAATCAACAAACTCATGCAACCACCCATATCATTTTAAAACCCTGAAAACGATATTGCTATGACTGTGATGTTTAAATCCTCCATTTGAAACGTTTGCAACCACCAACGATGTCACCGGTGCATTTAAAAACATCAAGCAATTGCAAATAACCTGTTTGAAGGCCGATGAATCGATCCCAAGCAAGACTGGGCGCTCAAAATGAAGTTTCGAACCTCTGTATCTGCGTGGGTCGCTCAGGCCCCAGGTGGGTCGCGTTTCTCTTCCAGGAAGCTTTTGGAGGCCTTCCCGGTGTCCAAATCGGGCATGTCATAGCTCGTTGGAGAGCTATTGGAGTCTACTTTCCAAAAAAAGTGGAATTATGCAATTTGGATTCCATTTACCCTATCAAAAACCAAATCTCCCAACACTAGTCAAAATGAGCAGAATGAGGCTGCCTCAAGGCAGAGCACTGTTGCAATCAACTTTTGAAGGTCTTCCTCAACTCCAAATTGAGCTCATGATAGCTCATTGGAAAGGTCTTTCTGTCTAGTTATCATTTGACTCATCAAGCAAGTCATTTGGCCAAACATGCTAGGAGAAAAATTGATTTTCCCAAGGTCACTTCAGAGGTGCATTCAATTCTCCTGAGGCAACGGTATTTTTGACATTTCTTCAAAACCATGATACCTGTGTAAAAAGTGAAGGAGGTTTTTCTTCCTTGGCATGTTGTGAACAAAAACCTCTCTCAGTTTTCCAAAATTCATCTTTGATTTCTCTGAAACCTCTTTTGAGTGAAACTTACCCCGATGTGTGAAACAAGGAATTTTGTCGAAATGAAGCGAAATGAAGGGGATAGGGGGCTTCTAAATTCTTGGGGAAAGTTTGGGAAGTAGGGAGGGATGTTAGGAAGCAGGGGGAAGTGGAATCACAGAGATTGAGTGAGGGGAAGGGGTCCAAAAGGGCAAAACACAGGCCTAGCCTAGGAAATTGCCAAGTTTTGGCTAGAAACTAGGGTTTGTGCAAAAATGAGGAATTTGAGGGATCTCAGTGATGGGAAGTGTTTAATTAGGTGAATTAATGATAGGGGAAGGTGTATGAACATCAGGATACAAGTTTTTCGATGATTTGACCATCAAGAGAAATTACCTCCAAAACCCTAGGAGAGGGAAATGGACCTTACCTAGGCACAACTGAAGCATGAACAAGGTGTAAAATGACTCGATGGAGCTTGAAAAGATGATGACAACCCTTTGAATGATCGTACACTCAGCTGAATGGTGACATGGACTGACATTTGGACAAATTTGAAAAGAGTGAAAACCAACCCTAGACTGCCTTCAGTGGGTAATTTAACATGAAGACACCTGAATGACAAATTGAAGCTCTTTGACACTTCTAATCCTTTGAAATAGCATATGTTTGATCCTTTGGAGGAAGGCAAAGTGATATGAGATACTACCCCTAGTTTATCTCTCAAATATTGGAATGGTTCTCCAGCAAGAGGTTTGGTAAATATATCAGTTGTCTGTTCTTTTGTTGGTACATATTCCAGTTTTACTATCTTCTGAGCCACTTGTTCTCGGAGAAAATGATACTTGATTGGGATATGCTTAGTTTTTGAGTGAAGCACAGGATTTTTAGATACACTTATAGCACTTGTATTATCACATTTAATTGAGATAGGTTCATCAATGCTCACCTTCATGTCTTGTAGAGTTTGCTTCATCCACATGACTTGTGTACAACATGCTGCTGCTGCAATATATTCTGCTTCTGTTGTAGATAGGGAGATAGATGTTTGTTTCTTGCTTAACCATGCCACCAGACTTTCTCCTAGATAGAATGCACCTCCACTTGTACTCTTCCTGTCATCCACACAGCTGGCCCAATCTGCATCTGTGTATGTTGATAAAGTGAAGTTTTTGCTTTTAGGATACCAAAGTCCATACTGTGTTGTTCCTTGTAGATATCTGAATATTCTTTTGACTGCAAGAAGGTGATTTTGTTTAGGTGTTGCTTGATATCTAGCCACTAGTCCTACTGCTAGCATGATGTCTGGTCTTGATGCAGTCAGATAAAATAGACTTCCAATCATGGATTTGTAGAGTTTTTGATCTATATCAGCAGACCCATCATCAGCACACAGCTTGCAACCTGTGGTCATGGGAGTTGACACAGGTTTGCAGTCCTCCATTTTGAATTTTTTCAGCATTTCTTTTAAGTATTTTTCCTGAGAGATGAAGGTGCCTGTGTTCTTTTGTTGGATTTGCAGTCCCAAGTAGAAACTGAGCTCTCCAATCATAGACATTTCAAACTCTGTTTTCATCTCATCAGCAAACCCTTTTTCTAGTTCATCTTTGTTGCTTCCAAACATAATGTCATCAACATATACTACAACAATCAGGAGTTCATTTTCATGGGCTTTTATATATAGATTGCTGTCTACTCCACCTCTCTTAAAGCCTTGTTTTTGCAAATATTTATCCAGTCTTGAGTACCAAGCACGAGGAGCCTGTTTTAGTCCATATAGAGCCTTCTTCAGTATGCACACATAGTCTTCTTTGTTTGTTAATGAGAAGCCTTCTGGTTGTTCCATGTAGACTTCTTCTTCTAAGTCTCCATTAAAAAATGCAGATTTTACATCCATTTGATATACCTTAAAGTTTTGGTAGCATGCAAATGCCAGGAACATTCTGATAGCTTCCATTCTGGCTACAGGGGAAAATGTTTCATCGTAATCAAGTCCTTCAATTTGTGAATATCCTTTGCAGACAAGTCTGGCTTTGTTCCTGATTACCTGTCCTTCCTTATTCATTTTATTTTTGAATACCCATTTTGACCCTATGACATTTTTCTCAGTGGGTCTATGAAAAATTTTACAGGTATTGTTTTTCTCAATTTGGTCCAATTCTTCATTCATAGCATTCACCCAAGACTTGTCCTTGCTGGCTTCTTCAAATTTCTTTGGCTCTATTTGTGACAACATGGCTATGTATACCTCTTCAGTTTGTTCTGTCAGCTGCCTTCTTGTTTGGACTCCTACACTCTTGTCTCCAATGATTTGATCTTCTGGATGGTTCTTTTGAGTGTATCTTGAGGGGGTTTTCGAGTTCAGTTCGGTATCTTCTGAATTCTTGCTTGCTCCATCATCATCTTGGTCCTCTTCTTCATGATTTTCTGAATAGCTGCTGCAGTCTATATCTCTTGTCTTGTTTGGGAGTTCTTCATCAAATCTTACATCAATACTTTCTACAATTTTTCGAAGAGTCTTGTTGTAGCATCTATATCCTTTACTCTTGGATGCATATCCCAAGAATATTCCTTCATCTGCTCTTGCATCAAACTTCCCCAGATTTTCATCATTATTCTTTATGTAGCACTTACTGCCAAAGACTCTAAAGTGTTTGATTGATGCAGGTTTACCATGCCATAGCTCATAAGGTGTCTTGTCACTGTTAGGTCTTAAATGAGCTTTGTTTAGAATATGTACTGCTGTGTGTACAACTTTTGCCCAAAAGGTTTGAGTAATGTTACTCTCTTGCATCATAGCTCTGGCCATTTGTTGTACAAACTTGTTTTTTTCTCTCTGCTACTCCATTCTGCTGAGGTGTCCCTGTAATGGTAAATTGTTGCTTTATTCCATGTTCATTACATAGGTCTGCAAAGTTGTAATCTGTAAATTCTCCTCCTCTATATGATCTAATACATTTTAGCTTGCATCCAGTTTGATTTTCTGCTAATGCTTTGAATGTCTTAAACTTTTCCAGTGCTTCTGATTTGTTCTTGAGAAAAGAAACCCATGTCATTCTGGAGAAATCATCTATTATCAGCATGAAGTAGGATTCTCCACTTGGTGTCTTAGTTCTAGCAGGTCCACACAGATCCATGTGCACAAGCTGGAGTGGTCTTCTTGTTGATAGCTCATCTTTAGATTTAAAGGATGTGCGAGTTTGTTTCCCCAATTGACAAGATTTTCATATGGTATTTGAAGGCCTTTTTATTTCTAGCATATCTCTGACTGCTTTCTTCTTGCTCAATCTGATGATATGGTCGAAGCTGAGATGTCCCAATCTCCTATGCCATAACCATGACTCCTCAAGTTTGCTTATATGGCAGGCTTCATCCTCCTCCTTCACTATGTACACATTACTCTCTATTCGGACACCTTTGAGCAGAGTCTTTCTGGTTGTGTTTGATCTAACTTCACAATCTTGTGCTCTAAAAAGAACTTCACAGCCCTTGTCACACATCTGACTGACACTCTGTAAATTTGCTTTCAACCCATCTACAAATAGTACATCTTGGGCCTTTCCTCTGCCATTTTCTATGCTGACTGAGCCTTTTCCCTTGATCTTACCTGATTTATCATTGCCAAAAGTAACATTGCCAGATTTCTTTTCATCAAGAGTTATAAACTTGCTTTTGTCTCCAGTCATATGTTTTGAGCAGCCACTATCCAGGTACCACTGGCTTTTCAGGTCTTGAGTGGTTAGGGCCAGGTCACATTTATTCTCCTTCTTTATCCACTGGAGGCATCCTTTTGTTTGGTATCTTTTGTGAGTTGATGAATCACATCCTTTCAGAGGACATTTGGAAGGAATATGTCCAGCTTGATTGCATATAAAGCATTTGATCATAGTTTTTGCAGTATTGTGAGTATGAACAGAATTTATTTGATTCATGAGCCTCCTTGAGGTGTTGAACATCAATATTTGTCCCTACTTTCTACATTCAATAATTTTATGACCAAATTCCTTACAATAGAAACAGTAACCATAGAAACTATTTGCATACCTGATGTAAGGTTGTCTTTTCCATTTGTTTGCTTGAGGCAGTATTTTCAATGTTTGCATCTTTTACTGGTTTGAATTACTCCTCCTTGTATGGCAATATGCAGCAATGTGTCCCAGCTTGTGGTAGACATAACAGGTGGCATTCTTCATAGGAGGGAAGAATTTCCTTTGGTGGCTTCTGATTTTGACATATTCAGAGGCATATGATTCTTTTCCTGTTGTCTTAGTATTTATTCCATTCTTGACTACTGGTGGTTTCTTCTGATCTCTGTCTTTCTCATTACAGGTATCTTCTTTTGTAGTAATTGTTTGAGCTGCTTCATCATTCTTCTTTGCTTTTACAAAAATAATCTCTCTGTCAACCTTTTATTTGCTTTTACTTGATTCTCCATCATAGCCTATTCCAGTTTTTATCATAGGGGATCTTTGAGCAACCAGAATTTCATTCAACTTACTAGAGCTTGTTGTTTGAGACAAGTTTATAGCCACATTTCTTTGAGCATTTTCTAGTTTCTTCCTGAGGCATACTACTTCTTCTTCCAGCTTCTCTTGTTCTCGGGTTTTATCTTTGATTTGCTGAAGTAACATGTCTTCTATCTTTTTGGCTTCTTCAAGCTCTACCTTCAGCTGCATGAAGACTTCTGAGTTTTTTTCTTCTCTTACATACTTGAGAAGAATGTCCTTTTGTTTTCTGCATTTCAGTTTGAGTCTGTCAATCTCTTCCAGAGCACTTCTTAGCTCCCCCTCAAGGTCGACTTCCCCTTCTTCTTCTTCATCTTCTAGCAGGAGTCCTTCAAGTTCTTCTATGGCCATCAACAAGAATTCGGAGGTTCCTTCTTCACTTGAGGGTTCATCTGAATATTCAGATGTATTGCTATCTTGTTGAGCGTAGAAGGATTTTCTGCTGAACTTCTTTCCTTTCTGCCAGTTCTTTCATTTATTTCTCTCTGACTCTTGAGGCTGATTCCTTACATTCTTGTGAGGACACTTAGCAGCATAGTGTCCAACTTTTCCACAGTTGAAGCATTTAAAAGGAAGTTTACCTTTGTATTTACCTAATCCTCTATCCAGTTTCTTGAAAAATTTTGCCTCTTCTTCATCTGAGCAAGAGCATATGTCTCCTTCTTCTTCTTTCTTCTTTTCTAATTTAAAAGCTTCCTCCCTCGTACTTGTCTTCTTCTGTGGGAGCCTCATTTCATAGGCTGTTAGATTTCCAAGTAGCTGTTTCATGGTCAAGGTCTCCAAATCAGCTGCTTCTTCTATTGCAGACACCTTTGGATTAAACCTGGATGGAAGAGATCTTAGAATATTTTGCACAATTATACTTTCTGGCATTTTTTCTCCAAGAGCTTTCATATTGTTAATAATTTTTGCATCTTTTAGAAATAAACTGGCAATGTCTTCATCATCATTCATTTTTAAGTTCTCAAACGGGGCTCTATAGACTTGAAGTTTGGCAGTCTTTACTTTCTTGTCTCCCTCATGTATGTTCTCAAAAGTATCCCATATATCTTTGGCAGTGTCTTTGTGCATTACTTTAATAAATTCTGCTTCACATAATCCATTCAGGATGGCATTCATGGCCTTTGCATTAGCCACAAAATCTTGTTTTGTTTCTTTTTCTGTGTCAGTTGCCTTTGGGGCATATCCTAATTCCACAGCAGCCCAGACTTCTATTCCTAGAGACATTATGTATGTTCTCATTCTGATTTTCCAGAAAGCATAATTTTCACCAGTGAAGAAAGGGGCTTTATTGGTTGAGCATCCTTCTTTACTAGCCATCTTGGGAACCTAGGATCTCCTTTCAGTTGTTAGACTTGAACAAAGGAACCTACTCTGATACCAATTTTTGCACCTTTAGTTAAACTGAGGGGGGGGGGGGGCGGTGAATCAGTTTAACACATTCCTGAGCCTTTTAAAACTTTTCATTAAACTTATTTATACCTTCATTTCATATCCAATTTCATATATGAGTAATCTTAGAATTTAAGTAGCAAGCATTAATATAATATAACAGTAGACTTAATATGAGAGCAGCAGGTATTAAGCAGATGGTATAATTTAGATCAACACATAAATATCATGCACAGAGACGCCAGCTATGAGTGGAAACCCATAAAGGGAGAAAACCACATCTTATTATTGTTGTGATGCAAAGGCAAGCTCCAACTCCTTCTAACCACTGTTTTTCTGCAGGCACCAACCTACAGGAGGCTCCAACCTCAATTCTGCAAGCTACAACTTGCAAGGAAGCACCAACTCCCTTCAGTTTTTTGCAGGCACCAACCTACAGGAGGCTCCAACCACAGTCAGCTACAACTGACAGCTATCAAGCTGCAACTTGATAGGGAAGCTCCAACTTCCTCAATTTGTCAAACTGAATTTTTGTTGATTTACTCCAGATATCAGCTCTGTTCTGTATCTGCTCTTCTTCTCTTAATCTTCTCTGCTTTATTATTCTATATTCTGCATTCTCTATATTTTCTCTCTCTCACTCACAAGCTTATCAAATTGATATTATATATATATAGAAATTCTCACATGACTGTTTGTTTTTCATAAGGAATTTGGAGTGAATAGTCATGACTCTTTGGCTTCTGTCTTCTTATTCCTTTTTCCAACTCATTTTTAGAATTACTACAATATGTACAAATTTCCATGCTACAGTGGGATTTTGTCTTTTCCTTAGGATACTTGCCTTTGCATCACAAACAATAAAAATAATTACAACATTTACATTCACATTTTTAATTACATATTTCAATTTCACTCAGCTCCTTTTCTGGATTTTGGCTTTACTGGATTTGTCTTTTCTTGCTGCTGTTAAGAACCTGTTCTGCATATTCTTTGTTCACTGTCATCTGCATATTCCCTGTTTTCTGTGCTTGTACACATGTCAAATTCATTCTTGTGCATGTTTCTGTTCACCATGATTGTATGTCTGTTGTATACATATATCTGCGTTAAAATATATTTCGACTAGCACTCCTCTTTCTATTTTCCCTACTCATCCATCCAAAAACAACATTCTCCTTTTTGTTTTCTCTTTTATTCAGTTCCCTATTTATTGTAGTTATATAATTGATGTATGTGCAGCCGCCCTTTAATCAGCCATAAAACAACTCTCGGCATTTTCAAAAACTGTGGTCAAACCATAAAAAGTCCAACTCATAATATTCAATCCGCTGGTTATTAAACCCAAGGTATTATAAAGTGAATAAGTTGAACAAATGAAACGCCATCGCATATAACCTTTATAACAATCCTGATGCGTATTATTTTTATATACATTCCATCGGACCTTATAATGCGTTGATTAACATTAATAAACCAATTCTTTTCATATATTTCCGCCCCGGGCCCACCTATGTAGCCAATCAAATGCACGCCCGTACCTTGGTTGATTCCACGCGCCATCCAACGGCTGTCATCACGTTGCCCGATCCAACGGATATCGCACGGGCTACTTGTGTGAAAGATAACGCGCAATGGCGCGTCGTACTTGGGTTATCCTCCGCACACCTTGGTTAAACTTCGAGCAAGTTCTGCGAACGATCGTCATCCGATGGCCCTCTTCCAGATCAACGACTCATGTCAATTTCGCTTCGCGTCCTGGTATGAAAGTTAATGCGCAATGGCGTGGTTTAAACGGTGGTTTTCAATTCCGTTCAGGGACACGCGTCAACACCTCTATGGAATCGCTGCGGAACTCCAAAATACCGCCTTCCGTATAAGGGTGGTGCGAAAAATACCACCGTTCGCTCCAAACCACTGTTACTATTCATCGGGTCATGGTTCCACTTCCCCGCTCATGGTTCCATCCGTCTTTGTTATTTAAAAAATCGCTCACTTTTCAATGTATTATTATGCTTCGACTCCGCTCCATTCAATTATATATATATATATATATATTCGACTATGGTTCCTTTATACATTGACGCAGAGTTCCACCATTCATAACCCTTGTGGCTATGTGTACAGTGCTCATCCCCACAGAGCCTATTCACGCTGGTTCGCAGAGCTAATTACAATCTAGGTATGCACAAATTAAAACACAACATCGACCAGAGGTCGAGTTCTTCAACTAAATACAGAGCATTTGAATATAAAGTCTGGAAATTAATTTCTATTATGTGTAACGCCCGGCTGTATAAAATATTCTCGGAATTTATATATATATATATATATATTCTCTTGGAATAGCAATTTGTTTCTCTACAACACTTGACTATGGTTCTGCCTCTCTTTATGTCCTCTGCCCTGCCTCTCTTCTTTTATGATACTGGGCTCTATCTCAAATGTTACTTCTCTTGCCCTCTGCCTTTCTCCTTAACACATTCATTTCCTCTTTGCTGCCTCCATTGTCTATCTTTGTCTCCTTGTAACTGTTCCTGTCTCTGCATCTGCTACCTCCTTTGCCATCAATGACAACATTTCCAACAGTCTCCCCCTTTGGCATTGATGGCAATACATTTTCTCTGTTTGCACACGATCTTCCTCTTGTTGTTTCTATACTTCTGTGACATCAATGGAAAGGGGTTGCTTTTTGCATTTCCTCTCTCTGAGTTATGTTTAGGTCCTCTTCTGCTGACTTTGTACCATGCTGCTCTAAAGTGATGTATAAGACTTGTTGAGAGAACACTTTGAGGATTATCGAATTTAAATATACACGATAAATTGATACAGTTCAAACGCATAGACTTCTTTCACTTGTATAGAGCTAAAAGCGAGAATAATGATACTTCATAGAATACAGATGTATCAGCTTTTATCTAATCAGAGATGTATGATTGGATTCAAACTGATGCTTTTGTTTTGTAATTGACCTTTTCATGCTTGAATAATGCAGACAACTCTAGGATAATAACTTGGTGTTCTTTTGTCTTAATCCTTTGATCCTGAGGACCTGATTCATGCTTTCCTTGCTGGTTGATCTCCCCCTGGAATGATATTATCATTTATGTTCTCCCCCTGAGACTATGCTTTCTCTTTATATCAGAGAGTAGCATCTACAGATACTACCCATATTTTATCCCTCAAATATTGGAATGGTTCTCCAGCAAGAGGTTTGGTAAATATATCAGTTGTCTGTTCTTTTGTTGGTACATATTCCAGTTTTACTATATTCTGAGCCACTTGTTCTCGGAGAAAATGATACTTGATTGGGATATGCTTAGTTTTTGAGTGAAACATAGGATTTTTAGATATACTTATAGCACTTGTATTATCACATTTAATTGAGATAGGTTCGTCAATGCTTACCTTCATGTCTTGTAGAGTTTGTTTCATTCACATGACTTGTGTACAACATGTTGCTGCTGCAATATATTCCGCTTCTGCTATAGATAGGGAGATAGATGTTTGTTTCTTGCTTAACCATGCCACCAGAATTTCTCCTAGATAGAATGCACCTCCACTTGTACTCTTCCTGTCATCCACACATCTAGCCCAATATACATTTGTGTATGCTCATAAAGTGAAGTTTTTGCTTTTAGGATACCAAAGTCCATACTGTGTTGTTCCTTGTATATATCTGAATATTCTTTTGACTGCAAGAAGGTGATTTTCTTAGGTGCTGCTTGATATCTAGCCACTAGTCCTACTGCTAGCATGATGTCTGGTCTTGATGCAGTCAGATACAATAGACTTCTAATCATGGATCTCTAGAGTTTTTGATCTATATCAGCAGACCCGTCATCAGCACATAGCTTGCAACCTGTGGTCATGGGAGTTGACATAGGTTTGCAATCCTCCATTTTGAATTTTTTCAGCATATCTTTTAAGTATTTTTCCTGAGAGATGAAGGTGCTTGTGTTCTTTTGTTGAATTTGCAGTCCCAAGTAGAAACTGAGCTCTCCAATCATAGACATTTCAAACTCTGTTTTCATCTCATCAGCAAACCCTTTTTCTAGTTCATCTTTGTTGCTTCCAAACATAATGTCATCAACATATACTACAACAATCAGGAGTTCATCTTCATGGGCTTTTATGTATAGATTGTTGTCTACTCCACCTCTCCTAAAACCCTGTTTTTGCAAATATTTGTCCAGTATTGAGTACCAAGCACGAGGAGCCTATTTCAGTCCATATAGGGCCTTCTTCAGTCTGCACACATAGTCTTCTTTGTCTGTCAATGAGAAGCCTTCTGGTTGTTCCATGTAGACTTCTTCTTCTAAGTCTCCATTCAGAAATGCAGATTTTACATCCATTTGATATACTTTGAAGTTTTGATAGCATGCAAATGCCGGGAACATTCTGATAGCTTCCATTCTGGCTACAGGGGCAAATGTTTCATCGTAATCAAGTCCTTCAATTTGTGAGTATCCTTTGCAGACAAGTCTGGCTTTATTCCTGATTACTTGTCCTTCCTCATTCATTTTATTTTTGAATACCCATTTTGAGCCTATGACATTCTTCTCAGCAGGTCTAGGAACTAGTTCCCAGGTATTGTTCTTCTCAATTTGGTCCAATTCTTCATTCATTGCATTCACCCAAGACTTGTCCTTGCTTGCTTCTTCAAATTTCTTTGGCTCTATTTGTGACAACATGGCTATGTATACCTCTTCTATCTGTTCAGTTAGCTGCCTTCTTGTCTGCACTACCCTCTTGTCTCCAATGATTTGATCTTCTGGATGGTTCTTTTGAGTGTATCTCGAGGGGGTTTTTGAGTTCAGTTCAGTATCATCTGATGTCTTGCTTGTTTCATCATCATCTTGGTCCTCTTCTTCATGATTTTCTGAATAGCTGCTGCAGTCTATATCTCTTGTCTTGTTTGGGAGTTCTTCATCAAATCTTACATCAATACTTTCTACAATTTTTCAAAGAGTCTTGTTGTAGCATCTATATCCTTTACTCTTGGATGCATATCCCAAGAATATTCCTTCATCTGCTCTTGCATCAAACTTCCCTAGATTTTCATCATTATTCTTTATGTAGCATTTGCTGCCAAAGACTCTAAAGTGCTTGATTGATGCAGGTTTACCATGCCATAGCTCATAAGGTGTCTTGTCACTGTTAGGTCTTAAATGAGCTTTGTTTAGAATATGTACTGCCGTGTGTACAACTTCTGCCCAAAAGGTTTGAGTAATGTTGCTTTCTTACATCATAGCTCTGGCCATTTGTTGTACAGCCCTGTTTTGTCTCTCTGCTACTCCATTCTGCTGAGGTGTCCTTGCAATGGTAAATTGTTGCTTTATCCCATGTTCATTACATAGGTCTGCAAAGTCATAATCTGTGAATTCTCCTCCTCTATCTGATCTGATACATTTTAGCCTGCATCCAGTTTGATTTTCTGCTAATGCTTTGAATGTCTTAAACTTTTCCAGTGCTTCTGATTTGTTCTTGAGAAAAGCAACCCATGTCATTCTGGAGAAATCATCTATTATCAACATGAAGTAGGATTCTCCACTTGGTGTCTTAGTTCTAGCAGGTCCACACAGGTCCATGTGCACAAGTTGGAGTGGTCTTCTTGTTGATAGCTCATCTTTAGATCTAAAGGATGTGCGAGTCTGTTTCCCCAATTGACAAGATTTGCATATGGTATTTGAAGGTCTTTTTATTTCTGGCATATCTCTGACAACTTTCTTCTTGCTCAGTCTGATGATATGGTCGAAGCTGAGATGTCCCAATCTCCTATGCCATAACCATGACTCCTCAAGTTTGCTAAGATGGCAGGCTTCATCCTCCTCTTTCACTATGTACACATTACTCTCTGTTCGGACACCTTTGAGCAGAGTCTTTCCTGTTGTGCTTGATCTGACTTCACAATCTTGTGCTCTAAAGAGAACTTCACAGCCTTTGTCACACATCTGACTGACACTTAGTAAATTTGCTTTCAACCCATCTACAAATAGTACATCTTGGGCCTTTCCTCTGCCATTGTCTATGCTGACTGAGCCTTTTCCCTTGATCTTACCTGATTTATCATTGCCAAAAGTAACATTTCCAGATTTCTTTTCATCAAGAGTTATAAACTTGCTTTTGTCTCCAGTCATATGTTTTGAGCAGCCACTGTCCAGGTACCACTGGCTTTTCAGGTCCTGAGTAGTTAGGTCCAGGTCACATTTATTCTCCTTCTTTATCCACTGGAGGCATCCTTTTGTTTGGTATCTTTTGTGAGTTGATGAGTCACATCCTTTTAGAGGACATTTGGAAGGAATATGTCCAGCTTGATTGCATTTAAAGCATTTGATCATAGTTTTTTCAATATTGTGAGTATGAACATAATTTCTTTGATTCATGAACCTCCTTGAGGTGTTGAACATCAATCTTTGTCCATACTTTCTACATTCAATAATTTTATGACCAAATTCCTTACAATAGAAACAGTAACCATAGAAACTATTTGCATACCTGATGTAAGGTTGTCTTTTCCATTTGTTTGCTTGAGGCAGTCTTTTCAATGTTTGCATCTTTTGTTGGTTTGAATTACTCCTCCTTGCATGGCAATATGCAGCAATGTGTCCCAGCTTGTGGCAGACATAACATGTGGCATTCTTCATAGGAGGGAAGAATCTCCTTTGGTGGCTTCCAAATTTGACATATTCAGAGGCATATGATTCTTTTTCTGTTGTCTTAATATTTATTGCATTCTTTATTACTAGAGGTTTCTTCTGATCTCTGTCTTTCTCCTTACAGGTTTCTTCTTTTATAGGAATTGCTTGAGCTGCTTCATCATTCTTCTTGGATTTTACAAAAATAATCTCTCTGTCAACCTTTTCTTTGCCTTTACTTGATTCTCCTTCATAGCCTATTCCAGTTTTTATCATGGGAGATCTTTGAGCACCCAGAATTTCATTCAACTTACTAGAGCTTGTTGCTTGAGAGGAATTTATGACCACTTTCCTTTGAGCATTTTCTAATTTCTTCCTGAGACATACTACTTCTTCTTCCAACTTCTCTTGTTCTTGAGATTTCTCCTTGATTTGTTTAAGTAACATGTCCTATATCTTTTTGGCTTCTTCAAGCTTTATCTTTAGCTGCTTTAAGACTTTTGAATTCTGTTCTTCTCATACATACTTGAGGAGAATGTCCTTTTGTTTTCTGCATTTCAGTTTGAGTCTGTCAATCTCTTCCAGAGCACTTATTAGCTCCCCCTCAAGGTCGACTTCCCCTTCTTCTTCTTCATCTTCAAGCAAAAGTCCTTCAAGTTCTTCTATGGCCATCAACAAGAATTCGGAGGTTGCTTCTTCACTTGAGGGTTCATCTGAATCTTCAGATGTATTGCTGTCTTGTTGATCGTAGAAGGATTTTCTACTGAACTTCTTTCCTTTCTGCCAGTTCTTTGATTTGTTTCTCTCTGACTCTTGAGGCCGATTCCTTACTTTCTTGTGAGGACACTTAGCAGCATAGTGTCCAACTTTTCCACAGTTGAAGCATTTAAAAGGAAGTTTACCTTTGTATTTACCTGATCCTCTATCCAATTTCTTGACAAATTTTGCCTCTTCTTAATCTGAGCAAGAGCATATGTCTCCCTCTTCTTCTTTCTTCTTTTCTGATTTAAAAGTTGCCTCCCTCGTACTTGTCTTCTTCTGTGGGAGCCTCATTTCATAGGTTGTTAGATTTCCAAGTAGCTGGTTCATGGTCAAGGTCTCCCAATGAGGTGTTTCTTCTATTGCAGACACCTTTGGATTAAACCTGGATGGAAGAGATCTTAGAATCTTTTGCACAATTATATTTTCTGGCATTTTTTCTCCAAGAGCTTTCATATTGTTAATAATTTCTGCAGCTTTTAGAAAGAAACTGGCAATGTCTTCATCATCATTCATTTTTAAGTTCTCAAACTGGGCTCTATAGACTTGAAGTTTGGCAGTATTTACTTTCTTGTCTCCCTCATGTATGTTCTCAAGAGTATCCCATATATCTTTGGCAGTGTCTTTATGCATTACTTTAATAAACTATGCTTCACATAATCCATTAAGGATGGCATTCATGGATTTTGCATTAGCCACAAAATCTTGTTTTGTTTCTTTTTCTGTGTCAGTTTCCTTTGGGGCATATCCTAATTCCACAGCATCCCAGACTTCTATTCCTAGAGACATTATGTATGTCCTCATTCTGATTTTCCAGAAAGCATAATTTTCACCAGTGAAAAAGGGGGCTTTATTGGTTGAGCATTCTTCTTTACTAGCCATCTTGGGAACCCCAGGATCTCCTTTCAGCTTGTTAGACTTGTACAAACTAACCCGCTTCCGATACCAATTGTCGCACCTTTAGTTAAACCGAGAGGGGGGGGGGGGGGTGAACCTCCACAATGACATTCCGAGCCTTTAAAACTTTTCATTAAACTTATTTATACCTTCATTTCATATCCAATTTAATATATGAGTAATCTAGAATGTAAGCAAATAAGCATTAATATAATATAACAATAGACTTAATATGAGAGCAGCGCAGTATTACAGACAGATATAATTCAACATCAACACATAAATATCATGCACAAAGAGGACACTACCTATGAGTGGAAACCCACAAAGGAACCATATCTTATTATTGTTGTGATGCAAAGGCAAGTCTCCAATCCCCTCTCACCACTCGTTTTTCTCATAGCACCAACCTACGGAGGCTCCACCTCAATTCTCAGCAAGCTACAATTGCAAGGAAGCACCAACTCCTCTTCATTTCTGCAGTACCAACCTACAAAGAGGCTTCAACCTCGCCGCCTACAATCGACAACCTATCAAGCCGCAACTTGATAGGGAAGCTCCAACTTCCTCAATTTATCAAACTCTAATGTTTGCCGATTTACTTTAGATATCACTTCTATTCTCGTAGCTTCTTTTCTCGCTCTTCTTCTCTTAATCTTCTCTCGCTCTTATTCTTCTATATCGTATCCTCTATATTTGCTCTCTCCCTCCTAACTTTCTTTTTTTTTGCATATCAAAATGATATTAATTTATAGAAATTTCTTGATGACTGCTTATTTCTTCTTCTAGGAATTCGAAATGGATGGTCATACCCCTTGGTCTTCTCATTCTCATTTCTTTATCCAACTTAATTTAAAATCATAATAATATGTACAAAAATTTCATACATGCTGGGGTTTTGTCTTTTCCTTTAGGATACTTGCCTTTGCATCACACACAATAAAAATAATTACAACATTTACATTCACATTTTTAATTACACATTTCCAATTTCACTCAAATTTCTCCTTCTCTCGGATTTTGGCTTTACTCGATTTGTCTTTTTCCCCGCCGTTAAGAACTCCGTTCGCATACACTTTCTTCGACCGTCATCGCATATTCCTTGTTTTCTTTCGTCCTTATTCAACCATATTCCCGCATTTTCAATATTTCACTTAACCGTGTGTAAATGCATCCCAAGCTTCATGCTCAATCATAGTCCAACCCGACAATCTCACTCGCACTTATTCTACACCGGCAAGCTCAACCAAATAAGTCCGGTCATCTTTAATGTCTCACCCGTAGAATTGAGATATTAATTCAACATTCTCGCCATGACTATAACCCGACCGTCCATCTTTCATAATCCTCGATTGGTACATATATTAAACCACGTCCATATTACACCAACATCCATTATATATATTATATATGTTACGCGCCCTCCAATTATTAACGGTTCATCGATAACCTGGTAGATAATTCGCAACCTTAGCGGTCAAACAATTTAATATCTTCCATTGACCTTGTATTAATACTCCACGCTTTTTTAAACAAAGAACTTATAACAACCCTTTAACTCGGGCCCCACCTATGTAGCCCTCAAATGTACGCCCATACCTTGGTTGATTCCACGCGCCATCCAATGGTTGTCATCACGTTGCCCGATCCAACGGGATATCGCATGGGCTACTTGCGCAAAAGATAACGCGCGGCGATGTCGTACCGAACTATCGTTCGCGCATCTTGGTTAAACTCCGGGCAAGTCCGAGTCCGACGCACGATCACCGTCCGATGGCCCCTTCCGCATCACCCGCCGTGTCAATTTTCGCTCCGCATCCCGGTACGAAAGTTAATGCGCGCGCGTGGTTTAAACGGGTTTTACCGTTCATCCAGGGACACACGTCGATCAATCAATGGAATCGCCGCGAAACTCCAAAATACCGCCTTCCGTATAATAGTGGTGCGATAAACACGAAACCGTTGTTACCGTTCATTCGCCGCTTGGTTCCACTTCTCCCTACGCTCTAGGTTCGCCCTCCATGATTTTCACTATGTATATATATAACTTTTCATCGCATTTCAATTATATATATTCTTTGTTACGACTATGGTTCCGCCTCCATTCATACCGCGCATTTGTCTATGGTCTCCGCCTCCAACGCAGTTCCACCATTCATAACCCTTGTGCTGTTGATGCGTGGGTTTCACCGCCGCAGCCTATTCACGCCTGTTCTTATACATGGGTTAGTGAGATTCGGTTTCGCGGACGCAGCTCACTATAATTTAAACACAAAGATCGACCGAAGTCGAGTTCTTCAACTAAACATAGAGCATTTGAATATAAAGTCCGAAATTAATTTATGTTATGTGTAACGCCCGGCCGTATAAAAGATTCTCGAATATATATATATATATATATATATATATATATATATATATGTACATATTCTTTTAATAACACCCGTTTTCTCTCGC
Organism: Pinus albicaulis; assembly: GCA_034641835.2. Classification (NCBI taxonomy): domain Eukaryota; kingdom Viridiplantae; phylum Streptophyta; class Pinopsida; order Pinales; family Pinaceae; genus Pinus; species Pinus albicaulis. The sequence goes on from CM076581.1 coordinate 1,376,602,092, forward strand.
AATAACAAACTCGTGGCTCGCTCTCACTTCGTCACCGCCTCCGCCTACCGCCGTGATAACCCGCCCTCACCTCCGTATATGTTTCCTTTGCCTCTCGCCTTTCTCCTTTACATTCATTTCTCTCTTTGGCCGCCCGCATTGTCTGTTTTTGTCTCCTTGTAACTCGTTCTCGTTTCGCTTCTCGCTACCTCCTTTGCCATCAATGACAACATTTCCAACATATTTTCCTTTTTGAATACCCTTTTCTTCTTTTAGTTTTTTTTCTATTTCTCTTTTTATTTTTTATTTTGTTTATCGACGAGGCTTATAGCCTTTACTGGCTTCAACCTTGTCCAACGGTTTATTGAAATTTATATGCTGTGGTATCTAATGGAGAAAGTTTAAACCGAGTTCTTACCGTAATAATGTTTTAGCATCCTCACATTTAGTTCTTAATTTAGAGGATTTGAACTCTAAATCATACTCCAAGATAACAACAATCCATTTGCCTCTTTTCCATCGGATCCCGTTAGGATGTCTTTAACAATCGTATGAGGCACAAAATGCAATGATGTGTGAATATAGAATGTAGACTCGAAATATTTCGTTGCTTTGATCAAGGCAAAAGCCGTTTCTCTATGATATTGTACTTCAAAGATGCTTATCTTAAAGCTTCTGGCTAAAAGAGGCTATGGGCTGCTCATGTCCTTAACAGAATAATGTTTTAGCATTCTCGCCATTTAGTTCTTAATTTGGTGGGTTTGATCTCTAAATCATACTCCAAGATAATAACAATCCATTTATTTTCCATCAGATCCCGTGTTAGAATGTCTTTGACAACTCGTATGAGGCACAAATGCAATGATGTGTGAATGTAGAAAGTAGACTAAATCTTTCACAGCTTTGATCAAGGCAAAAGCCTCGCTTCTCCATGATATTGTACTTCAAAGGTGCATCTCTTAAAGCTTGGCTAAAAAGGCTATTGTACTTCAAAGGTGCATCTCTTAAAGCTTGGCTAAAAAAAGCTATCACGCTCTTGTCTTTCTTTATTTTTCATAGCCGACACAACAAAGCAATTGTGTGCACCGATGCGAAGGAGAAAATGATGAAATCCTTGGTGAAATCACGTATCATCGTACGGGTGCTTTTCGTGAGTGTCCGCTTTACCAGGTCAAAAGATCTGTCTAGCCTCCTTGGTCCACTCGACTCCTAAGTCTTCGCTTAAGCATGTTAGTGATATTCCTCAGAGTTCTCGCAAGATTTGCATAAACCTTCTAAAAAGTTTATCTTTCCAATGAAAGATCAAGCGTCCTCCATGATGTTTCGCGATGAGTGATTTGTAGTATGCCCTCGGGCCCTTTTGGGGTCAATCTCTGGACCCTTCTTCTCGTATATGATGTGGCCCAGAAGCTTTTCTCTTCAAGACCGAATAATGACTTCTTAGGATTAAGAGATAACAAACCGTACTTTCTCGCATTTTTCGAAAACTCTTCTCAAATGGGCCAAATGTTCTTCATCAGCTTTTTGAATATACTTTCAGTAATATCATCCAGCATATAATCGCAATAAAGAAAATGATTTCTCCGTGGAAAACAATATCCATTGCTCTTTGAAAGGGTGGCACCAACATTTATTAATCCATAGGGCATTTTTACGCACATAAAGGGTCCCCCAAGGAGTAGTAAAAGCTGTTTCTCAGTGTTGATCATCCGGATGTATCAAAGACTTGATTCTACCCCGAAAAGCCATCTAGCAGAGAGAGATTCTTCTTTGGAGCCTACTACTTTCTTTGCAATATGTGATCCATCTTTGGCAAGTAGTAGTCTCTTCTTTAAAAGATGCCTTATTTAGATTTCGAAGTCAATGCAGAAGTTTGATCTCCCCGTCTTCTTTCTCGTAGGTACAATATTGGAAACCCATTCTAGAAAGTACCTTGGATTGGGACTATTATCCTAGCACCGTACATTTTCTTGATCTCTTTTCTCAACCAATGGCATTTGGACAGATTTATCCTCAAGGCAGCCTTCGTCAAAGGGTTTATGGCTCTCCTTGAGTAGAATTCTCAGTGCCGGATGACATCAAGTATCATAGGATTTCAGATCTTCATAACTCCCAAGAAAACACATCAATAAATTCTTTGAACAAATCAATGTATTTCTATTTTATGGGTGCTAGCAAAGCTGCCTTTGATAGTTTTACTATCTCTGGGCCCCTCGCTCACTAGCCGCATTGCACTCCTCTATATTTGCTTCTTTCGATTTCATTTTTGGCTTTCTAGCCACATTATCACGAAATCAAAAAGTTCCTCTAGAGGGACAAGTCCTCTAGGCAAGGTGTTGTCTTTGAACAAGTAGCACTTCAAATTCTCTCTTTTTCTCGGGATCTCTCTACACATCTCCGTCCTATGTGTCCCCTCCCTCGCATATCTCTTCCCGCAGAGCACTCTTCATGGTCTAAATCGAATTTGAAACCTCAAACTCACCCTCGATCGTCGTGAAAGGAGGATAAGCTACCTATGTTTTGGGTCACATACACCGAGATCATCTCAGTGATTATCGAGGGTTATTTCAGAGAAGAGCAGAACCGTGATATGGGGTGAAAAGTGCTGCAAGGAAGAATCAAGCCAAGTGAAGGATACGAATTCATGAAAAGTATCTAAAATACTATGCAAAGGAGTGTTCAACGAAGAAACAAGGGCCGCAATCTCCGTGGTATATACAACCGTAAAGAAGAGTCTAACAAGACTTCGTACAACACAGAAAGAGCTAAGTATCTCAAAGATGTGAGATCAAATGAATAATAAGGAGATCGTGGAAGAACCTCTAGGAGGCCGAGGCTAGGAGGAAAGGAGTTAACTAGGAAAGATGAGTCTTAGTCAAGCGTGCAAAGGAGTGCGTAAAGAAGATCAAAGATAAGAAGATAAGTGGAGTTGTGACAAGGTCTTTGGAAGCATACCAAGGTCAAGGGTCTAGGTCATAGTATTCGTACTTGTCAATTGAAGATTTATAAGAAGAATTGTTAGCGGTTTTCTCTCTCTCCAAGAGGGAGAGGTTTTGGCCTTGGCTTGAAGAGCCAAAAATTATGTGTCCCTTGTGTTTAGAAAATTGACTTCGATGAAAGACATAATAAGCTAATGAAGATAAGATCTAAGTAATAAAAGCACAACAAGTTATAACACAAGCGCTTATCAAGAAGAGAATTGAATTAAAACTACCCTACCAACTCCTCCACAACAACTATATATATATGAGTATAAGATCTTTGCTCAAATGACGACAAGACAAGTTCGAATAAGAATTTTCGCAGACAAAGCCGGCGTTATTACAAAGTTGAAGGAGCTCGTATAGGTTACAAAGATGATCTCGTGAAGTATAACTCTTTACATATCACAAAGGATAAATCCCGTTGCTAATCACAAGAGAACAAACTTTCGAAAGCTATCGAAGCGCTTCGGTCCCATTACGATGAATACATTTCGGTGCTATCAATAGCCAGCTTGCTATTACAATGAATACATTTCGTTGCTATTATAGTGACTACATTTCAAAGGCTATTACAGGGAAGTTGAATAAATTTCGGAGCTATCTCGTTGAGTAAATTCTGGTGTTACCACAAAGTAAAGATGTCTTGGCGCTATCAGGGTGAAGAAGTACAATGATCGAGCGCCATGGTAAATACAAGTTCGTTGTCATTTTAAGGACCGAATTGTGACAGACGGTCGAGCACATGTAGAGCTAAAGAAAAAGACTACCATAGAACTAAAGTATGACATGACAAGGTTGACATGATGGATGGAGGTGGTCTTGAGTCTATGTTGTGAGGGTCTTTTGTTGTCTCATCTTATTTTGAATCTACCGAAGGAAGAATTTTGACCGTATTTTTCCCTAGAGTGTGATGTTCCTTTTTCCGGTGTTCCTTATGGCATGGGTTAGGATGGACTTTCGTAGTTGGAGTGCGTACAAATCACAAGTGCAAGTTTGTGACATCAAAGCAGTGACTAGGGCTTTTGGAGTGGTTTTGAGTGAGCTCTTATGAGGTCCCATGGCACCCGCTTGGTATGTTCCATCATCCGCATAGTTTTCCTTTCGTTCCATCGCATTCCGAAAATTTTCAAAAAACATAGTTATTAATGGGCCTAACTCGATTGATTATGCTTAAGGTGGCATTTTGGGAGAAATACTTGCGCAACACCTTAGTGTAACAGCTCGTTGGAACCGAAACGAGAATATCTTCCATAGGATGGGATGGTTAGAACTCAGAAGTGATTTTCGATGGCCCGAGGAGGTATGGTGGCCAATTTACCATTTTCCCACTCCATATTTTAATAGAGGGAAATGTGCTCAATGATTAAAATAATAATAAAATAGGAGCTTCTAGAGGGGTCCAATCGCATCTATAAAAAGAGGAGGAGGAGGCCATTAGGAGGACATCTTGGATTTGGATATTTCTTTTTGTATGAGAGGTTGAGAACCCTAAGCCCATCTGCGCCGTAGCGAAAGATTTAAAACCCCTCGGGTATTGAGAGAGCTGTGGGGGAGTACCCATCTCCTCAGTGAATTCATTCGTAATTTACAAGACAACTTAGCAGAAGCAGCCTCAGTCAGCTTGAGGGCCGTGTAGCAATGCAAATGCTATTATCTCGTGAGGCCAAGATCTCGATCCCACCTATTTTGATTTGTACATGCATGTAGTCAAGTAGCTTTCATCTATTACAATAGCTTAAGATTCATCTTTCTCGTCGTCATGTTGTTGTTGTTGCTGCTTGACTCTATTGGTCATCATTTTACATGCCAATCTTCTCAGTCATGAATGAAATTTGATCTCAAGGATTGTAGCAGACTAAAAATTTCAAGCAGCAAATTTTTCATTTTCAGAATAATACAAACGGTATCGAGCTAGTCCTCGCTAGCCTGCGGGGTCTATTGCAAATCATCTGGAGAAAGATATCGAGCGTGTCAAAATTCTTTAGTGCCAAGATTGTTGCCACTAGTGATTATCTCGTATCAAAAAGAATACATTGCTAGAAAATATTTTATGCATGCGGCATTTCCTATTAGGAGCACAAAACTCTTGTATGCGTGAACTCTGTTTCGTGGAACACGTGACCAGATGTCATGTCGCCGAAGACAAATGCTCATTGGAAGATGTTGAAGCGAATAGTACAAATAGACGTTGGAATGCAAACATAATGGAATGTTAATATGAGGCCATCAAATGATCATTGTGTGCAGAGCCAGAGTATGGACTAGAAAGTGTTACATGGTCTGACTCGTTGACAACACACCACATGACGTGAGACAAAGAAAGTGGATTGTAGGCATGAAGTTTGGTTAGCTATGAGGTGAGCAGTATGGCCAATCACAGCTTGTTCATGCCACCCCTCAAGGGAACACACATTGACCGATTGCCGAGATTGAGCCGTATCTTTAGCTCGTATAGGCCGATCGTGCACTGGCTCAGACAAAGGGTATATTCAAATTCCGGTGAGCCGGGATCGATGTTGGAGGAACGATTGAATTATCAGGCATGCACAGGGATGTGTAGAAAGAAATGCAGCAGCATGTCGATAGGCATATTTAACGCGTCCCGGAACTAGAATGCACTCATATGAATATGCATGAGTGTCATGAAAGCTGGAGTATAATTGGTTAGGTTGACCGTGCATCGTGTTGAAACACGCGCGGACTACGTCAACAGGCGCAGAGTGTATCTAGAGTCGCAACCCAGCTCGAAGAGTAGAATTTGAAAAGCGGTGGAGAGAACATCACACATTTCCCGTTGCACTGTGCCTATGACAATCCGCATGTGGAGTGTCACTTGATCATTTCAGCGAAATGCCCGAGTGTGACATGTATCTCATCCAGGAGTTTCATGGCACTGGTTTGATTTGGTTTGGAAACTGGAGCCACACTGAAGGATTGCTGGTGGCTGGAAAAGCACCACAAGCCTGAGGCTCGTCCTAGCTGCTTTGAACTCGACTCAATGTGCCTTGATTCACTCCATGCACTGGCCGCAGTAGATTCGATCCAAACTGAGGAGTCAGAGAGCCGACGCCGCAAGGATTAAGGGTCACTGTTGGTTGTCACTCATTGACTAGGTGAAGGCCACAATTCCTCCACAACACAGTTGACGAGTTGTGGGTAAACCTTTCCATGGCCGGGCATGAATACTTGTTGGTGATAATCTCAGCTTGTCGACTCAAGTCTCTCTCTTTCATAGGTTGGCCAAGTGTTTGTTTTACCTAACGCCTCGATATATCATTTATTTGGCCGAGTTCCTTTGTCTTTTGGACATGCGAAGGAGGGAAAACCATCAAGAACAATGCGGGTTGTTTTTACATCATATGCGTACCCGAGCCATGAGAACGAGTTCGGGCAAAAGTCAAGGGATGTGCATTATTTTCAATGCTTTGGGCGTGATCTTTCTCCGTTGGAGTAACTAGCTCCAAAAATAGAAGAAAAAGAGATATCAACGCCTTAGAAATAAGCCACTTCGAGGGGGGCAACCTCCAATACATTACATAAATGAACAATTATTGGATGATACAATTTACAAAACCTCCTTTCTATATATATAGGAGTCCAAGTGGCCACAATGTAACTCCTAGTGGGCCACAATGTAATCCTAGCCGACCTAACAATAATAATTTATAGGGTACAATAATAACAAAATGGGGGTTACAAGGGTACAATAATAACAATAAGGGGGTTACACTAATAACAATAAGTGGACTATACTAGTAATATAGGGACCTAACATGCCCCTCTCCTTCAAAAAAGTGTTGTCCTCAACGCTTGAGAAGCCTCCGGGTGCTTCAGTATAAACTTCTCATCCTCCCCATGTAGAATCTTCGAAAGGTAAGTTCTTCCACTCGACGAGATACTTCCGAAATTGATCGATTCTCCGTAGCCGTCGCAGTTCTTTGTTTCCGTGACCGCTTCAGTTCCAATATGATTTTTCCTTCCTCATCAAGTTCGGGCAATATTGTTTGAACTCGGAAGATTTTCACCTATAACCTTCTTTAAGCAAGAAACATGGAAAACCGGATGCACTCGCGTACAGCAGCGTGAAGCTCCAATTTGTATGCCGTAGTACCAATCTTTTGCAACACCTTGTAAGGGCCCTAGTACTTTGGCGATAATTTATTATCCTTCTTAGCTTGCTTGAGGGACATTTGTTTGTATGGTTGTAGCCATAAAAATACCCAATCTCCTACAACAAAACTTCTCGCCGCCGATGTTGATCTTCCAAACTTGTTTCATTCGATTTTGTGCCAAATTCAAAGCTATCCTCGAAGAGTTGGAGAACTTCTCGCCGATGCTCGATGTGATCTTCCACCGCTTGAACCTTCGAATTTTCCTTTAAATATGATGTGATGGATGGTGGATGATATCCATAAAGTGCCATAAATGGGGTCATTTTTGCAGCGAGCATGGAAGGAAGTGTTATACCACCATTCGCCGAGAGGTAACCACTTGACCCATCGTGTTTGTTTATCGATACAAAGCAACGAAGACATCCTTCCAAACATTTATTTACTATCTCAGCTTGACCATCGCATTGAGGATGATAAGATGAGCTACGAGCCACGAGTACCCAAACAAGAAAATAACTCCGTCCAAAAATTTCCAAAGAAAAATGGGATCTCTATCGCTCACAACAACCCTTAGGCTTCCATGTAGCTTTTGGAATTCCGTCCATAAATGTAGTAGCAACTCCGTCCTTGCTTTAAATGGATGAGATAATGCACAAAAGTGTGCATACTTGGTAAGTCTATCAACTACCACCATGATGACACTATTTCCTTCGGACTTTAGGTAAACCGATGATAAAAATCCATTGAAATCTCCTCCCCAACGTTGACTTGGAATGGATAAAGGTTGTGGAAGTCCCGGGTCTTAATTGTCTCAACTTTATCTCCGCTCGGCAAACCAAACACTCTGGCCGACAAACTTTTGAATATCGCATTTAAGGCCATCCCAAAAAAATTCTTTCTTCACCCCGTGGTAAGTTTTTAAAAATCCCGAGTGTCCTCCTAAAGGAGAAGTGTGCAATTCCGTAAGAATCTTTTGTTTTAGTTGGGAATTCTTACAAAGATATAAGCGATATTTGTACCATAAGGAATCATTTTTCCAACTAAAATGTATCGTATGTACTAGGATCTTGCGTCGCAACTTTTGAATGAGTGTCCATACATCTTTGTCTTTCTCTTTCCATTCATCTCTTGCGTCGGCGATCCAATCCGGTTGGATAATAGAAATGGCACAAAGCAATGCTTCCACCTCTTCATTCTTCTCTCGAGAGTGCATCCGCAACAACATTAAGCTTTCCTTTTTTGTAGATTATTTCAAAGTCATAACCCAACATCTCTCGTGACCCATTTTTGCCGCTCTTCCGAAGATAGTCTTTGTTCCAAAAAGTGTTTAAGACTACCATGATCGCGTTTACCTTGAAGTGTCTTCCCATTAGGTAAGTTCTCCATTTCTTTAGTGCATGCAATATTGCTAACATTTCCTTCTCATAAATAGGTTTTTGTAAAATACTTTCCTTTGATTGGACGACTTTCAAAAGCAATGGGTCTTCCTTCCCCGCATTAAAATAGCACCAATTCCATTTCCCGAGGCACTCAGCGTATCCGCCAATAAAAGTTTCGTGAAGTCCGGCGTAGCTAAGATCCTGTGCGTTAGGCACATTGCCTCCCTTAAGATGTTCAAAGGCCTTAGTTGCTTCCGGAGTCCATGAAAAATGCATCTTTCTTCAATAATGTTGTTAGAGGTGCCGCTATTCTCCCATAATTCTTAAAAAACTTGCGATAATACCCTCGTTAACCCGAGAAATCCTCGCAACCCAGGCGTTTATGGTTGTCTCCGGACTCTCTCCATTCCTTAATGGCTTTAATTTTGTTAGTGGTCTACTTTAACACCCTCGTGAGACGCTACCATGACCCAAATATTCCACCTCTTGTACTCCAAAAACATTTGGATGTTTTTGCACATAATTGTTTCTCCCGCAATAGTTTGAGCACCCTCGTCAACATGTTCAACATGATCCTTCCTCGCACCTCGCTATAGATTAGTATATCATCATACGAGCACAAATTTTCTAAGGAAGGGTTTGAAAATGGAATTCATCAACCCTTGAAATGTAGAAGGTGCATTGGTAAGGCCTGGAAAGGTACAAGACCAAAAATTCATAATGACCCTCATGAGTTCGAAATGATGTTTTTGGAATATCTTCAGCCTTTCATTCCAATTTGATGATATCCCGAACGAAGATCCAACTTGGTAAAATAAATCGCTCCATGTAATTCATCCAATAATTCATCAATCATGGCTAGAATGGGAAATTTATCTTCAATGGTGAGCTTATTGAGCTTCCTATAATCCGGACACATTCACCATGATCCATCCTTCTTGTGTACCAATACCACAGAGCTGCAGAAAGAATTTTTGACTAGGTTGAATTATACCCGCCTCTAACATTTCTCGCAATCATATGTTCAATTTCACTCTTTTGGACGTAAGGATATCTATAAGGCCTCGATGTTTGGAGGAACACTTCCGGAATCGATGAATAACATGATCATGATCGCGAATAGGTGGGAGTCCTTTGGGAGTTTCAAACACCTTGGAATGATTGTCCAAGACTTGCTTCGGAGATCTGGCTGCAACAGATGATTTTGATGTTAGAACTTCTAAAGGAGCATAATTGTGCAATTACGCCTCGTTGTTCTTTCTCTTAGAAGCTTTGTCATGACATTAGAGCTTATTACTCTTTCCCGGCTTCCCCGCAATACCCCGTAATTCAACTTCCTTTCCTTCTCAAAAAAATTTCAAGAAAAGTTCTTGGAAAATTAAAAGCTACCGTCCCCAAAGATTGTAACCATTGTACTCCTAGTACAACACGGCGCACTTCTCCCATAGGAATGGAAAGCAGCATTGGACTAGTCAATACATATTCCCCCATGGTTAGCTTGATATTATGGCATTTTCCAGCAGCAATTTATAGTTCCTCCATTTGCAACCATCACTTGACATTCGCGGTGTCAATATAGGAAACAATTTAATTCCTTGGCTACCTTACAATGAATAAAAATTATGGGTGCTACCTCGAATCAATCAACACTATTACCTTTTTCTTCTTGATTTGTCCTTCTATCTTTCGAGAGTTTGAGGAGTGGTAATTCCCGCTAGCTGCATTACACGATATGGCTTGATTCATTTTCTTCCTCTTTAGAGCCGGGTTTCCCCGGTGTATATTCTCTTCTTGTTCATTTTCTTCTTCCTCTTCACAATCTATGTAAAATAATTTCTTCTCATAGACACCTTATGACCTTTAGTGTATTTGCTATCACAACTATAGCAAAGCCCTTTTTGCTCTTTTTTTCTTCCAATTGTTGTGGTGTCAACCTTGTAGGTTGTGGAAATCTGGGCGTAGCAACACTTCCTTCTTTATAGAATTGAGTGGTAGGCTTCCTTGTCGCCATTATTTTACATTCAACTTTTCTTGCCAACCCGAATGCCTTCTCCAATGAATCCGGTTCCAAGACACGAACTTCATGTTGGATATTATCCTTTAAAGTGCCTATGAAGAGATCGATCCTGTGTTCCTCTGGAATATCAATTACCCTTATATTCAATTTTTGGAAGTCCTCAATGTGCCGCCCCCACTAAACCCTTTTTGTTTGAGATTTATCAATTGAAGCAAGAAGGTGTTGCTCTTTGTATCCTCATAATGTGCTATCATTTCTTCCGTAAAAATTGACCAAGTGACAATCACTGGGGCAAAGCCATCGATACCATACAAATGTATTTTGTTCTAAATGTAAAGTTGCAATGCGTACCTTTTGTGTGTTTTGCACGTTATGGAGATCAAAATATTGCTCCATCCGTAGTATCCATGTTACAGGATCCTTTCCATCAAACTTCCTCATATCCATTTTTGGAATATGGTGGTTCTTCCCGCCAACATTAGAGTTTATGAAATCACGATAAACATTTATTTTGTTCTCATCACGAGGTTCTTCTACTATCTTTTCACCATTAGGAAACATTTCTTGTATCAACTTTGTCAAACCTTCGATGTCTCGCTGAGATCATTCTTCATGTTTTCCATGTTGTCTTTCATGTCATCCATCTTAGCCCATGCTAGCTTCCATGCCATCCATCTTAGCTTCCATGCCTTTCTTCAAGCCGTCCATATTCACTTCCACGCCTTTCTTCAAAACTTCCATTTCATTTTTTGTTGCTCTTTGCGAGAGTGAAATTTGTTGCACTTGCTCTTGTAATTTTGATAGATCATGTTGCAATTCTTCATCTTCATGAGTCATAGTAGAGCCTTCGAAGGCTTAATGGGTGTTGAATTATTTTTACGAGGCATCTTTTAGAACTCAATATCGCTATATATTCTTTTTCTTGCTTTTGTAGGAGCCCGATATTGAAATTGGATAATCTTCTATGATTGCAACACTTCAATAATTGAATTTCGAGTATCAACGTAGCCCTCTAAATTATCTTTTGAATGCCACAAGTCCGACCCCATTTGGATTCTCCAAGACAAAGTTGTGTCCAATCTCCCACAATGACCTAATTTCTAATCGGTTCAAGAGGAGCGAACTTGTACGACTTGCCACGTGTCACCGTTTCGTCCTTTGTCTCCTCGAAATTGATAGCCAAGAAACTACAAATCTCGTGTACTTGCGACCACTTTTTACGCACTCCAATTCGATGCCCAGAGAGAGAGTTATTGAACTTTTCCCACGATCACCTCTTTGAGATGAAATTCAGAGCCCGAAAAAGCACTACCTTCCACGAGCCATATCTCCAAAAATATTGCGAACCAAGCTTTGAAATTTTTTGACGAATGTCTCGGATTTCAGCTTCGCACCATATGAATTTCTCGATTCCGAACCTTCGTAGGAAAAAAACTATAGCGCAAATGCCACGATGACCCGTTTAGGAGCCCGAAAAAAGACCTAACTTCCACGAGATAATATCTCCGAAAATATTGCGAACCAAGCTCCGAAATTTTTAGACAATCTTCCTCAGATTTCGTTTCACACCCTAAAAATTTCATGCAAAACTTCGTAGAAAAAAAGTTATAAAGGAATGCCACGATGACCCGTTTGGAGCAAACTAAACCCGAGAATCCAAACCTCTAATACCAAATGTTGAGTAACCACTCCAAAAATAGAAGAAAAGAGATATCAACGCCTTAGAAATAAGCCACTTCGAGGGGGCAACCTCCAATACATTACATAAATGAACAATTCTTGGATGATACAATTTACAAAACCTCCTTTCTATATATAAGAGTCAATGTAATCCTAGCCGACCTAACAATAATAATTTAAGGGCACAATAATAACAAAATAGGGGTTACAAGGATACAATAATAACAATAAGGGGGTTACACTAATAACAATAAGAGACTATACTATTAATATAGGAACTTAACATTTTCAAGACAAAATTCCTTGTATTTGTTGAGCGAATTTTGTTGTAGTCCGACCAGCTGGCAAGCTAAGCTTATTCTAAACGAGTTGCATTCTGTGGGCCGCAATATTCTTCTACTTACTAGTGGATAATCGTACTTCATTATGGGCTAAGTTTCAATTAACTATGTGGATGCGTTATCATCATTAGGTGATCGATTTCAAATTTAGAGATAACGTGCTTAAGGTAGCCATTCGTTCGTGGGTTCAAATCAGACAGAGGGAAGCCCAAAAAATATTCATTGCTTAGATTGGACGTGTCTCCTTGCCCAAGGAGTCAATTTCCTTTTGTTATGCGTGCCAAGGGTTCCATATTTAATTTTTGAGCGTGTTTCCCTTGTGTTAGACAAGTTATGCGAGGAAAATAAATTTGCAGTGGGTTGGAAGTAGAAGACCGAGTTCGCTTTGTAAGTGCCCGTAGACTTGTTGAGCGTGGTTTTCCCGAGATTGTGGCCTATTTGCTAAAGTGTATGGGTGTTGGAAGAGACTATAAGTCTCTCGTGTTGCTTGTTGAAGGTCAATATGGGCCGTAGTGGTCGTGTTCGCTCGTTGATTGTGTGAAAATTCTACTACGGTGTATTGGTTTATTTTCTCCTACTTGATTTAATTTATACAAGTTATTTTCAAAAAATTAGATTCAAAAAATACCGAAAAATAAACACAACTACAACCTACACATGCGGATCATTTCATGAATAATTCACTCATGCAACAAAGTGACACATGGATTTTTCGACATAAGTCCGAAAAACCCGGAGCAGAAAACCGGTTTGCCGGAGATATGAGGGCTATTATTAAGTAGTTCCGAGTACAACAAATCTAGGTTCCAACCTTGGAAAATCTCGACAGAAAATAAAAAGATATAAAATTTGTAGCTAACTCTCGAAGATCTAGTGCCAAATATATGACTCCGATCCACACCCTCAAACGGGATTTACAGGACTCACCGAATCCGACTAGAAACCCTTAGCATTGCTTATAAAGCCTCAGCTTTGCCCCGGAGGGACCGCATCACCGCGTGGCTCTAGGAGGGCTTGCGTCACCCTAGGAGGGTTTATGCCGCCATCGCGTCGCCTCTACTTGGCCAACGTCGCCCTAGCATGGCCCTAGCTCCTTCTGCGCCGTTTCTCGCATTGTCCCTACTACTTATGCGTGCCCATGAAGCCTCTCTCGCGCCGTCCTTGGCTACTCCTCTTGCTTCTCGTTGTCTCTGGGCGCAATCATAACATTCCCTTGGCCAATAATACCCATCACCGTAGGAAATTCTACCGGAAATTCTTAGCAAACCCGCCCTAGAATTCCAAATCTATTCCTTAGTTCTACGCAATTGTGTGTGTTCAATCGACAATCAAGCTTTTCTTTATACTTTTTCGTTGAACCTCAACGAGCCGAGATTAAATCATCCATCAACGTTGAGATTAAAAGACTCGCTTTTGATCCATGTGACTTAAGACAATTTCAACACGTGTTAATTAAATTCACTTTAATTATTTTATTTTCCTAAGCAGACGTAGGAAATCCATTAAAAATAATTAATTATTTGAATAACTTCAACACAACTTGAAATTTCTCAAATCCATTTCGGGTCTTGTAGATCCTGTGCATTCTAGTCTCTCCACAAATTTGGGACCTAGAGCACAATTGATGCTACCCCAAATACACAAAATCTCAACACCCCCTCTTAGCATCGGGAGTGTGCTCTAGCAATACATCACACCATGCATTACAAGATCTTGAGTACTTGGTTTGTGCCGCCGATGCTTGGCCTCGCCGCCCTCCATCTATTGCACTCGCTCGCTTCTCCCGTGTTGTCGCTCATGCCACCGCCACCGACACTACCACATCTGCGATGCATGACTCCCTCTCAAATTGTTGCATCATGCCGCCCATACACCACTATCGCTAATTGTTGCACCGCAACTCAATTGCTAAGAAGTAAGCAACTCAGAAAGCCCCGCCCAATTGCTTCGACGTACAAGTCAAGTTGCCCTCCACCATTGAAGCCTCCTAGATCGTTGAATCATGTTGTTTCCCCGGAGAGACACCGTCATCGCCGCAACACCTGCACCGTGTGAGCCCAACTTCCGCGCCGCCGAGAGTCCCATCAACCTCCCTGTGTTGCCGCTCCACGCTCGGCCGCCGCCTCGTATTCGTCGCTCCCTCTTCGGGCCTCTACACGTCCCTCTTCCACTTCAATGTGCCATCCGCAACCATCTCGACTCATCTCGCTATCGTCTTAAGGCTCCCGTAGCTCGTATGTGATCCAAGAGTAGGGCCGACCCTAAGGATCTCGACATCCAATATGAATACTCTATATCTCCATGCGCATCTTCTCTCGAGGTGCATGAGCACTCACTTTACCGCATCGTCATTAGAGCCATCTTCATTTGCTACGTGCAGCCTTGGAATCCTAAGCTCTTTGTCCTTCTTCTTAGGACAACTCGGCAGCGAAATGACCAAGATCACCACATAAAAGCGACCGACCTTGGAGAGGTCCTTCTTCTTCCTTGCTTCTTTTCCCTTGATGCAAGGGTTGCATCCCTCCTCTTCTTCCTTCTTCACTCCGGCCGATCCGCTCCCTCCACCGATAGATTGTTTCTTCATGATCCTCCGATCTCCTCTTGGCGGAGAATAGCCCACATATCCGCCCATGATGGTAACGATGCCCTTCCTGCACGTTCGGGACAAACGTTCCCATTCTTTAGAGACAAACGATCCGGTCCGTCCTCACTAGGAGGCCTTCGTCCGGAGTAGCACCCATGCCAATCGCTTGGTCGTACGAATAGATTGAAGTCCGAAAAGGAATGGATCTATCTCTTCACTCTTCATCATTTGGAACATCCGAATCTCCCAAAATTCTCAAGAAGCATTCTTCTTTGCACAGAGCCTCCTTGGTACATCACCTCCAAAGCCTTCCACATGGCATTTGTTGTTTTCTTATCAAGAATATGCGGAATCATGTGGTCCTTGACTCCATCTATAATCAACCGCTTTGTTCGTGCTACATTTTCTTCATACTTCTTGAGTGGATCCGCATCGCAGGTACAACAAGTATCCGCTCTCCGCATGATCTTTGAGAACATACTCATCCGTAACCGAGAGGATTTTGGCCTTCCGGATGACATAGTTGGACATGCCATCCAATGCAGTCTTGATCCCTCGATCCATATTGAGCCATCTTTGCTCGATATGAAGAAAAACAATACTTCTCCCCCTAGATCCGGGGTTTCTTGGTTGTTGAAATTTGGTTACGGAGGATAGGTGGTTCCTTAAGGCTTTGATCTTTGGCCTAGGGAAAAGTGTCCAAAAGAATTTAATTTTTTTCTCTAAAGTGACTTTATAAAGTTATAAAGTCAAATCTAATTTAAAAGTGACTTTAAGTGATAAAGTTACTAAAGTCTAATTTTAAAGTGACTTTAATAAAGTCAATGTAAAATTAGAAAGGAAAAAGTGACTTTGGAAATAAATGACTAAGTGGGTCTTTATTAAAGTGGGGTGAATTAAAAAAATAGAAAGTGAGATTTAAATGAACATTTAATCTCGCTAGATCTAAATCTATTTCAAAACCATTGGATTTAGGGATTCCCAAAAGTCACTTAAGGTTAGGTTAAAGGAGGAAAAGGAGGAAAAGGTCATTCATTCTTTCATGAGCTGATCGGGAAAAGGAGAGAAAGAGAGCAAGGGAGATTTACGGCAGTGAGGAGAAAGAGGCAACACTTTGGCACATATTCCAAGGCAGGATTTCATCAAGTTTGTGTCAGCCTAGGAGAGGCACACATTCCAAGGCAGCGTTTTCGGCACGATTTTCTAGAAGATCCATACTGCGCTCCTTTTGGCACACTTTTTCCAAGAGGTCTGACAACGCGTTATTTCAGCTTTTTCGAGGGCAAACAGAAGGCTATTTTATTTGGCACGAATTTCGAGGCGGTGCCCGTATGAAGAAGTGGTCTGTCCTCTCGCACGCATCGAGGAAAATTCAAAGATGGCAGTTATGTTCCCTGTTGTTTTTTCGACACGAAAATCGAGATTCCGTACAACAAGATTTATTGTTGTTTGCACAATCGAGGCCATACAACGGCATTTATTGCGGAAAATTTGGGCACAATTTTGAGGAGTCCGTATAGCATTTATTGTTGTTTTGTTTTGCTATTTGCACGTTTTTCGAGGTGGTAGAAGCACGAAAAACAAGATAAGTTATCTCGTACTTGCTGATTTTTTCTCGAGTTTTCCTCTTATCTAGTAAAAAGCATTTTCCCGCAAATAAGGAGGAGCTTTTGAACCGGTTTTCCCCAAGAGTTGTAGGGGGTTTTTCCCGGGGTCATTTTGACCAAAAATCTCTCGTGTTAAAATGTGTTGAATGGCTGTTTTGAGCTTGCTGATTTTTATTTTTGCATTTTTCCAGCATTCCGTAAATTTTCCAGAATTTGTGTTTTCGCAAAAAATATTTTTTTCGTTGTTGAATGTAAGGATATGGGAAAGGGCATTTAACTAAAAGGAGAAATAAGGTGAAACTAAAAAACCAGGGTGGGAAAACAGGAAATTTCTACATTGGTGACTAGAAACCCTCTAGTGATTGCTTTCTTTTTGCAAACTAACTTCCTCCTCGGAAATCTTCTACCAAAACTCAACGACGCATTCTCCAATCCTCCCGACCGAATCTCGATCTCGTTTGGCTTAGATTTTCCGAATCGTCTTCCTCTCGCCTTTGTTACCTTAGTTAGGCACAATTTCCGCACCTACAAAATCTCTACCTCACCAATACCGCTCGAAGATCCGAAGCACCGCTTTCTCGGATCTTGGCAAAATTCTTCCGCAACAGAGAAGTGGACCGGAATGAGCATCTTCCTCGTCGGCCCAACGCGGGCCCCAACGCTGTTCGAAGTGGATCGCGTAGACCTAGACTCGTGTGACGAAGTCCTTACGCCGCCCGGGGAGGCTCGTGTAAAGCCTAGAGGCCTTTTGTAACTTCCGCCGTTGTCTCTCTCTAGATCCGCATCCTCTTGTCGTCAAGATGCCCTTTCCGGATTTGCCGCTTCTTCGCCACCCCGCATATTTCTTCAACCGTTTTGCTAGAGATCGACTTGATCTCGCTATCGCTCGTATACCATGTGAAAATTCTACTCGCAGGTGTATTGGTTTATTTTCCTACTTGATTTAATTTATACAAGCTATTTTCGAAATTAGATCGTAAAATACCAACAATAAACACAACTACGACCTACACGTGCAGATCATTTACGGAATACTCCACTCATGCAACAAAGTGACACATGGATTTTTGGACATAAGTCCCCCAAAAAACCCGCAGTGGAAAAACCCGGTTCAAAGTCAAAGATATGAGGGTTTTATTATTAAGTAGTTCCGAGTACAAGAAACTGGGTTCCAACCTTGGAAAACATAGGCAGAGAATAAAAGATATAAAATCTGCAGGCCTAACTCGAAGATCTAGTTCGAATATCCGACCCGATCCACACCCTCAAAAACGGAATTTACAGGACCCGCATGGATTTGACCCTAGAAACCCCCGCCGGCTTTAAAGCCCTAACTTTGTCCTCGAGGGATCGCGCGCGCCCTCTCGCGTGGCTCTAGGAGGGCTCGCGTCACCCTAGGAGGGTCTACGCCGCCCCTATGCCGCTCTACTTGGCCGCCGTTAGCCCAACGTGGCCCTAGCTCCCTCCTCGCGTTGTCCCCGCTCGCTCGCGTGGCTCGAAGCCTCCCTACGTTGTCCTTGTCACCGCTCCTCTTGCCTCTTGTTGTCTCTTGGCCCCCGAATCGAACATTCCCTTGGCCAATACTACCCTCATCGCTAGAAATTCCACCGGAAATTCTTAGCAAACCCGCCTAGAATTCGCATCTATTCCTCGCTCTACGTAAATTGTGTTCAACTCGACCCTCAAGCCTTTCTCTTATACTTTTTCGTTGAACCCTTCAACGGTCGAGATTAAATCATCGATCGACGACCGAGATTAAAACACCGCTTGATCCATGTGACTTAAGACAATTTCGAAGACGTGCTAATTAATTCACTTTAATTATTTTATTTTCCTAAGTTAGACTTAGGAAATCCATTAAAAATAATTAATTATTTGAATAACTTCAACACAACTTGAAATTTCTCAAATGCATTTCTAGGTCATGTGGATCATGTGCATTCTAGTCCCTCCACAAAATTTGGGACCTAGAGCACAACCGATGCTACCCAAAATACACAAAATCTCACTGTGATTAAGGCTAAGAACCTATCTCATTTGTTGGGAATATATGTGACTGTAATAGTGTTAGAGGACAAAGAGATAAGGCTACATGGAGTTGCTACCGTTGAAGGTTCCATGAGGGTTGGGGATCATGTTGAAGGTTCCATGAGGGTTGGGGATCATATTGAAGACTCATCACCGTGTACCATCCATGTTCCTCTATCATGCCTAATGCAATGTATTTCCTAAATCGAATTAGCATTATGAGAATGTATCTCGCGAGCTCACCGAAATATAATTTATATCAACAATACATGTTACATGTTGCTAAAATTGATGGTTTGAAGTCTCGGGTTACCTAAACATGTCACTATGTATTAGTGTTTGAAACAAACAAACCAAGAAATGTACCTACAATGGTTTTTCCGTAAATTGTTTGACAAAACCTTTCACCGAGAAATCCAACAAAAGTATATATAGCAACAATTTGGGTCTTCTCTAGCCGAGATCGAGTTATCTTTCCTTACGTTCGTAGCAACTTGTTTATAGAAACAAGTTGGTTTCAATAACACCTTGTATCCGTGACGAAGGGAGCAAACTAAGCAAAACATGGATCAAACCTTCATAAAATCCCACAATAAACTAGCACAGAAACCAACAGATCATATTCCAAAGGGATACTTACTTTGCTACAGTAGAGCAACCACGAAAAGAACATGAGTTGGGATTCAAAATCTTTACACTTGGGACAGATTTAAGATGCATTGGAGTTACGAGCAAAGGCCCTTCTCAAACTAGAAGAACTTGCTTCATTCCTCTACTAGGTGCATCAGCTAGATGGGAAGATCTTGATTTGGGCTCTAAAACCAACCATGATAGCTCTCATACAACACAAATATTTGGAGCACCCTTGTATATGTGAAAATTTTTGAATGTTACACTTATGCAAATCTACCTGCTAGATCCGGTTATGCTCCTCCTACTTAATTAAGTTATTAAGTCGAAAATTCAGATTAATATTGAAGCAAAACACATAACAGACTTTCACCAATTCTTATCTAGAAAAAGTACATGGACACATAGACAAAGTGACACAGAATGATTTTCTCGGACAAATAGTCCCCGCAAAAACCCAATGCGGGATAACCGATCCATCTGGCCACTGGAGGGTTTTATTATTAAGAATATTCTAAATACAAAGAAATCGCGGGTTCCATATCTAGAAAACCCAGATAGAAATAAAATAGATCCGCAACTCACTGCAGGCATTCGAAGCCAAAACAATGGATCGATCCACACCCTCAAACGGGATTTACAGAACTCATCCAAAATTAGGCCCTAGAAACCCCGCCGCTGCCCCCGAAGCCTCCTCGTCGGCCCTTTGAAGCCTCTCGCGTCCCTCAACGCTAGCTCCGGAAAGGGCTACGTTACCCCGGTACCGGGTGATGCGGTCCTTACGCCGCTCCTCTTAGCGTCTCTCGCGTAACCCCTAAGGGTTTCCAGCCAGAATCATCGGCGTCGCCCGGAGGGACCGCGCAACACTCGCGTAGCAACGCTTGTTGCCCTCTCCGCCGTCTTGCTCTCTGCTTCCGCGTTGCCTCTGCGGCCGATCTTTGTCTCTTGTTGATTCTAGACATTGGGATCAGCATCATCCCCCCTTTTCTAAATTCCCCTCTGCTGTGACCGAAACACTTCGAGAATTCTTACAAACTCGCCCTAGAATCTCGCCTTAGCTTCAATGCTGCGCCTCTGTATGTCTTTACAAATGACCCCAAGCCTTTCCTTTATACTTTTCTCGTTGGGAAACCAACGACCATGATTAGATCTTGAATCAATGGCTAAGATTAAAAGAAAGCTTCATCTATGCGACTTAAGACAATTTCAACACATGTTTAATTTAATTAACTTTAATTATTTCATTTTCCTAAGTTTAGACTTAGGAAATACATTAAAATAATTAATTAATTATATATCTCCCAAACCAGATGAAATTTCCTAAATCCCTTTACGGGTCTTGTAGATCAAGTGTACTCTAGTCCCTCCACAAAATTTAGGAACTAGAGCACAGCGATGCTACCCCCAAATACACAAAATCTCAACGGTATAGGAGTCAAACTTCCGCTGCCTCTTTCTCGCAGCATCATGATGCCGACTACACCTATACCTCCTTACAAGTGATGACATAATGAGGAGAGTCTTTAGGGTTGATAGTGGAGACCTTTCAGAATTGGACAACAATGGAGAGCCCCGATTTTGGGAAGAGGCTAGAGGTTCTAGAAGTCATGGCCTTGGTTAGATCTTATGACCTAATGTTTGAGTTGGAGTGTGGCGATTTGATCTCAGATGTTCCAATGCTTCTTCGACATTGAGAAACATCATCTCGACACCATCATAACACACATGCAGCCCATTTTGTCCTCATGTATGGGAGGCCATGATGCCATTTGCACGAGGTTGCAGACCTAAGTTGTTGGCCATTTGGAGGGAGGAACAGTTGGTTTCACTCGTTGCTTATGAACTAGCCGAAAGGTTATTTGAGTAGAACATTGGATTGTTCGAGGGAAACGGTTGAACCAAGAGGAGTTATTGTGGTTTTATGGTGAACAACCATGTAGCAGAATGAGTTGAGTAGGAAGGGTCTTTGCTTCATCTCGCAAGGAACCTTGGGACCTAACCACTCATGCTTGGGAAATGCGTAGAAGATGACGAGAGGTCAAACAGAGGATATTCCTTTTGTATGTCGAGTGAGGACTCTTCTTTGGATGAGTCGATGGGGTCATGCGAGATGCCTCTAGGGAGCATGAGCATGGTCATGTCGAGTCGCTGACGATGAGGCCGCAGTTTATATTTCTGTGTATGGTGAGCAAAGTCGTTGACCCTATGGGAGACATTCAGGATGATGAGTCACCCGTGATGACTCCGACATGAGCAAGATATGGTGGAGCATGAGTTAGCCGAGGAGGATGACATGCACAATATGCATGATGAGTCTTTTTGGGGAGAGCGCTTGGAGGCTCATGTTGAGCCCATGATGGAGGAGGATGAGCAATCATCCTGGGGCCAATGCATCCGGGCCGAGGGAGCAAAGCGTTGTACAAACAACTAGCAGGTGGCGTATTTGCGCACACATGTTCTCGGGAGGTGTGAGGGTCCGACGATTGTTTTGTAGGAGGTTGGTAGACTAGAGGAGCGTGGAGTTTCCAACCCGATGAGGGTGAATCTTTTTGAGATGGTGGTGCATCCACCATCGCCGACCCACCGATGAGGTGTAGGTACTTGAACAGGGAGCCGCAGCTGGGTGCAGTATCTTTCAAGGAATAGACCTCTCCAAGAGTACATAGACAATGCTTGCGGCACATTCGCCCACTTTTTCCTATTATAGAGAGGGGAGAGACTCCCTCGATAGATCTTGTTGATGGACCCGAGACGGAGAAGCATGAGTTGAGCATGGACCAATGGCAACATAGTAGACTTGTCCCACACATAGGTGTCCATGCATTTATTTCTTTTCACAAGATAGATTGGAGGGAGATCATGAGTCGTATCCTATTGATGGAGTATCATTCTTAGTGCATCGAAAGTCAGTACGGAGGAGCCCTTAGATGAGAAGGTTACCGCATATTTCAATGGGCGAGGGATGTGGACATACAGCTTCATCAATATTTCAGTAGCACTAGCCCAACATCAAGATGGAGGGATTGACTTTGGTCCATGTCAAGGGTTGGATTAGAGAGAGGTGATGAGTTGGTACATGGTTGATGGAGAGCATTCATAGCCGTAGCTATAGAACAGCCAGGAGCCATGGAGACTTGATGCTTGTCGTTGGTAGGCGAGTGGGATCCGGGAGGATTTCTTGATGGCAAAGTTGAGTCATAGTTTGAGTCGCGGGATACGGCATTAAGGGATCCGTTCTTGGTCTTATTGCACACAAATATGATATCACCCGATTAGGTTTGTATGGGATCCAAGTATTGATTCTCATTGCACAAGATCGCCAGATTTATCGACAAATATGGATTGCTTGAGGGCAAGAAATCTGGGGCGAGGATTTGTGATGTTCCTTTTTTCGGTGTTATTTATGGCATGGGTTAGAATGGACTTTCGCGAGTTGGAGCGGACGGGTCACAAGTGCAGGGGTTGGCGCTCATCAGGCAGCCAGGGGATTTTGGAGTGGTTTTGAGGAGTTCTTATGAGGTCGATGGCATTCGCTTCGTATATTCCATCATCCGCACAACGTTTGCCTTTCATTCCGTTGCATTCCAACAACTTTAAAAAAACATAGTTATTAATGGGACTAACTTGATTGATTATGCTTAAGGTGGCATTTCGGGAGGAATACTTGGCAAAACACCTTAGTGTAAGCTCATTCGAACCGGAACAAGAAGATCTACGGGATGAGATGGTTAGAACTTTAGAAGTGATTTTTAGTGGCTTGAGGAGGCATGGTGGCCAATTTACCATTTTCCCACATTAAAAAAAATATTTTAATGAAGGGAAATGTGCTTAATGATTAAAATAATAATAAAATAGGAGCTTCTAGAGGAGTCCATCGGATCTATAAAAAGAGGAGGAGGAGGCCATTAGAGGACATCTTGGATTTGATATTTCTTCTTGTATGAGAGGTTGAGAGACTCTGTTCTCCACTTCGGAGGTAGCTCTAGGACGGAAACCCTCCGGTGATTGATAGATATTGGGCGAGTACCCATCTCCCCTTGGTGAATTCATCTAGAATTCATAAGAGAGCTTAGCAGTAGCGCTTTAGTTCAGCTTGGAGGGCCAACGTAGTAGTGCAAACAGATTCTCTCGGAGGCCGACATCTCATCTCAACGATTTTGGTTGTACATGCATGTGACCCTAGTTTATCTATTATAATAAAAAGCCTGAGATCATTTTCTGCTTGTCATGTTGTTGTTGTGTTGATGAACTCTATTGGTCATATTTTACATGGAAATCTTCCGTGTATGAAGGAAATTTATCACGAAGTATTATTTGAGTTAAAATTTCAAGAAAACCCCAAATTTTGCACTCGGAAAAATACATAGAGTGGGGTTTTGCCTCAAGCGTGTGCCTACATCTTGTGTTCTCTTCTATTTGTTACTTGGCATTAGTTTTTATGATAAGAAAATATATTACAAAAGAACAAATAATAATAATGAAAACATCGCAAGATAATGTCATAATAAGAGAAATCATTTAACACGCCACGCTTTGGATTTCTCAACGGTATTCAACTGCAACACTACTCAAAGCAATCGACTCTTGTTTTCTACTCATCCATGATATCATAGAGGATCCCAAGCTAAAACATCCTCCGGTAGTGCTCCTACCATTTGTTTCACCTGCCTCCCCAATCAAAATCTGTATATCCAATCAAATGGACATCATTTTTTCTATCATACTTGAGCAGTAATGGATTGTTCCCCGCAAATATCTCGGTATATGCTTGATTTGCTATCCAATGGTCATACTTACGCTTTATCGCGGAACTAGCGAGAATATTCACTCGCAAAAACAAATTTTTGGACTAGTATTCACAAGATACATCAAAGAGCCAACCAATTATCTATAACTTGTAGGATCCACGGGGCTTGAATCGAACTTCTTAGCCTCTTCAAATTTGTGATCATGGGGTTGTCATAGGTTTGCAATCCATCATGCCAAACCTCTACAACATCTTAATCACATATTTTTCCACGACCTAGGGGATAACTCACTAGGTCCTTGCCAAACTTCCAACCCCAAGTAATAGTGCATCAACCCTAGATCCTTCATATCGAATTCCGCCGCCAATTGCTTCTTGCACCCTTGAATACGAGCTTCCACACCCGTTATGAGAGGGATCATCCACATATAGAAGAATAATTATGGGTTCATCCTTCACTACCTAGATATAGAGATTCGAATCAATGACGAACTCTTCGAGAAGCCCAATCTTTGAAGGTATGTGTCAATCCTTGTGTACCAAGCCTTTAGAGCTTTCTTAAGGCCATAAAATGTCTTCTTCAATCTGCAGTCGTGAGTCTCTCTATCATTCACTTCAAATCCCAAGGGATGTTCTATATAGACTTCTTCATCGATAGTACCATTCAGGGAATGTTGTCTTGACATCCATTTGATGGATGTTCAATCCCATCGATGTCGCCAAAGAGAACCATGATCGTATAGTCCCGTATCTAGTTGTAGGTGCAAATGTCTCTTCATAATTGATGCCTTCTTGTTGCGAGAAACCGCTAGCCACAAACCTTGCTTTATATTTATCAATACTTCCATCTGTTGCATGCTTAATCTTGTAGACCCATTTGGAAGTCATCACAAATTTGTATTTTGACCTAGGATAGATTTCCCAAACTCCATTCTTCATTATTGATTGATATTCTTCATTCATAGCATCTTTCCATTATTGATGATTGACAACATCTTCAAAGATGGATGCTTTCGACTTCAATCAACTTTGTCATATATAGGTCTGCATACCCTGGATATCTTTTAGGCTTCTTACTTTCCCTCGAATGTACCCTTGGTTGCTCCATGTCCTTTACTCGCATCTTGAAGAGTAGACTTCAACCAATTAGGTCTCTTTCTACTTTCGTGAATGATGACTTGTCGCACCAGGGTTCATAGGGACCCTCTTCTTCATGATTGGAATCTTCTTCCTCCCTAGAACATTCTTATATCTGAAGTTCTTCATCATCGAGTCAATCGGAGATCTTTAGATTTCTTATATGCAACACTTTCATCAAATATCACATCTCGACTTACTTCAATATAGTGCCCTTCCTTTATGTAGATCATGTATGCCTTTGAAGTGTTACTATAGCCAACAAATATGTTGATTTGGGGGTAGCATCTGGATGTGCTCTAAGTCTCAAATTTTGTGGAGAGGCTTAGACACATGTATTCTAGATAACCCATAAATTGTTTAGTGAAATTCCACATGGATTGTATTCTATTAAAATAATTAATTATTTTTAATGGGACCCTAAGTCTAAACTTAGGAAAATAAAATAATTAAAGGGAATTAATAGAATATGGGTGTGAATGTTCTAGAACGGAAGATCAAGTCAAAAGTTAATCTTAGCCATTGATTAGAGATCTAATCTAGGTCGTTGAAGTCTCAACGAGAACACCATAAGAATGGCTTGAAGGGTCATTTGGAAAATACATCGAGAGGGAGAAAGAATCTAGAGATTGAAATTCTTTTAGTGAGCGATTGCTTAGGGAGAAGATCGATTGAGAGGATTCTCATAGAGATGGGCACAAATAATTTTCGAGAAGGAAGAATTCCGGATCCGAAGAATGCATAGAGAGAAGACAACAAGAGCCACGTGTACCGCGAGCCGGTGATGCGAGATTGTGCTAGGACCGCGCAGAGCTACGAGAGGGAGTTTGTGTAGCCGTGGAGGAGACAACAAAGGGTTAGTGCCGAGCTTTTCGAGTACATTTTTGGAGGCGCAAGATTCCAGCTCCGGCAGTGAGTGTTAGTGCAAAGATAGAGCGGCAACGGTTGGCGAAGCAGAGATCGTGTGGGGACGCAATCAGTCGCGTAGAGGCGACACATAGCGGCTTGAGTCGTGCGAGTCACAGATGCGGAATCTCGTGGAAGAGTGATATTTGTCTCACAATACTTTAATTGTCGATTTCTCTATATGATTTGTTAGGATTGACAATCATAAATTTGTACTTAGAAAAATTACGCATAATATTAAAACCCTCGCTTGTTGCACCTCGTTTTCCCACATTGGGTTTTTTCTCGGGACAATTGTCCAAAAAATAACGGTGTCCATGTGTGTTTACTTGTGCTAGTATTTTTTCTACGTTACTTGTTTATTGTGAAGACTACAATGTATTTCATTTCGATATTTATCACGACATATGTTAAATAATTTGCTTCAATTATGTAATAGAAGAAATTTAATTAGTTGCTGCGAGTAGGATTCCGAGTACCCGAATTTTCACATGGTATCGGAGCCGACGGATCCGAGAGAGTGCGGTATTGAGCAGGGAGAGGAGGAGACCACGTAGACAATGAACCGAGATTCCTCAAGGGATCGCGTAGCAGGCTCAGCGTTAAGCTTTAGAAGGGACGGAGTTTGTTTTGCAAAAGGAAAAGAGCATAGATAAGCATGGAGACTTAGATATCTTATCTTCTAGATTAAAAGAAGATTGTGCATGTTTGTCATGTTCCGACATCCCGTAGCATTTCGTACATTGATAGCGGGGCTTCAACTCATATGACTCGAGTACGAGAATATTTCTCGAGTTATCAAGAAGAGAAGATGGACTTCCAAATCACTATGGGGAATGGGGAACGAAATGCACTCCAAATAGTGAGAGGCACCATAATGTTTCAAACGAAAGCATGAACAAGCATCGCAGCCACAAATGTACTGTATGTGTCGTGGCTTGGGATGAATCTAATTTCGTGTACCCGTTATAGGACAAGTGATATGATGTATACTTCATTGGAGAAGAAGGTATACGTCACAGCATCCAAGTTGGAAGAAGAAGAAGCAAATTGGAACTCGAAAGCAATAGATTATACAGGAGTGTATCCCGAGTCTCCAATGGCATTGATAAGCATCAATCTTGATGGCAGAGAGACTTGAACGAACTATGGCATAGGGGAATGGGACATCCGCACCATGGAGCACCGAGGATGCTCGTAGAGGCTCGTGGCAGGTGTACCATTCCTCAGTATTTCGAAGCATGATGATGCGATGAGGGTGACGTACTAGGGAAGTACAGCCCAAAGTAACCTTCCTACAAGTGAGAACCAAGCAACATGCGCATTAGGATTTATACACTCGGACATTTGTGCCTCGATGTCCAATAATGCTCTTAGCGGTGGCAAATATTTTGTCACCTTCATTGATGATTACTCCGTGAAGACGCGGATTTACTTCCTAAAGACCAAACATGAGGTCTTTGATCGGTTCGTAGAGTTTAAAGCTCTCATAGAGAACATGACAGGGAAGAAAATAAAGATATTGCAGTCGGATAACGGTGGAGAATACACAGATGGAGACTTCACAAATTTCTACGTAGAAGAGGGCATCAAGAGAGAATGGACAGCTCCATACAATCCACAACAGAATCGGTGTAGCGGAGCGGAAGAACAGGACTATTGTAGGGGCAGAAAAAAGCCATGTTATGTGACCTAGAACTTCCTAGATTCTTATGCAAAGAGGCATGCAACACAACTGTATACATCCATAATAGAAATCCTCACAGATCATTGGGGAAGAAAACACCTGAAGGAGTTTTCATAGGAAGAAACCAGAAGTAGGAAACCTCCGGATAGTCTGGCATATTGCCACGTGCGAAATCAAAAGAGAAGTAAACTTGACCAGATTGTAGAAAATGGGTATCTCGAAGGATATAGCGAGACCTCAAAAGCCTACAAAATCTACATTCCTAGCAGAGAGGAAAGTTGTAGTGAGGCATGATGTTAAATTCATGGAATATAGAGCCCTTCTGGAAATCTCATGAGATGCCAGCAGAAGATCAGGTAGCAGAGGTTCCTTAGTCAACAACAGCAAGGGCAACAGGAAGGACATGCATGAGGACAGACACCAGTGTCTAGTACAATAACTAGTACTATCATTTCCACGGGAGAGGAAGAGTTTGGTGGTTCTCAGCAGATGGAACAGCAAGAACAAGAGGAGGAATTAAGAGAGTCTCCTACCACCAGTGGTCGAACTAATAGGGAGGTACGACAAATACTCTAGCTCCTAAGCAAATGATCCTGAGTCCTTTATTGTTTGAATTTGTAAAACGAGGGTTTACTTTACTTGCTTCCGTGGTCACATGTTTGACATAATACATCATAATTCATCAATGTTTTGGCATTATTAGGATCACAACACTCCAATGGAACACCTTGTATATTCAGCAAAATGACTTGATTATTTTAGTCTTTTATGGTTTTAAATCTGTGGACAAGTGTTTTTCATATCCTTGCTTTAAATTGATAATCTAATGCAGCGTTTAGGCATAAATGTGATGGTAACCCTTCACTTTAGCAAATCAATGCCTTCATTGGTTGAATGAATTCAGCCTTTGAGCCAAGCGACCCAATTGAATCATCATATCTTTTATCATTTAAAAATACATTGATTGGGGATTTCTATTGCTGCGCATGTTTTACATTGATGCAAATATTTAAGGTGTATGGTATACATCTAAATCTGATGATGTGAAACATTTCTAAATAAAACTTAACTAACACATTGGAGCACACATAAATTAACGCCTCACTGGTAGTGCATACATTTCAGCATTTTAACTTCTTTAAACAGTCATCCCAATTTTTAATACTAAACCACTGTGTTAAGTCT
Organism: Pinus albicaulis; assembly: GCA_034641835.2. Lineage (NCBI taxonomy): Eukaryota > Viridiplantae > Streptophyta > Pinopsida > Pinales > Pinaceae > Pinus > Pinus albicaulis. The sequence goes on from CM076581.1 coordinate 1,376,631,095, forward strand.
TCAAGTTTGGATCTTTTCACTCATTTGCTTGAGCTGGTATATTCTTATTTATGGCTGTTACGTCATTTGGATGCTGAGAGCAATCTCATATTTATGATTGGTTTGTAATTTGCTGATATCATACTTGATACATAACAGCAGTAGTCAAGTTTAGTTCCACCTAATAACTAGCACTTAACTTTTATTGCATCTTCTGATTGAAGAGCCTTTCTCAAAGGGAAATGGACTGAGTGTACTTCCACATTATATTCACTGATTTTGATCTACATCTTGCTGTCCTTAAGGTCTGGTTCATAATAGCATTGTTATCTATGAGTGACTGCTGGATAAATCTGATTATATCTTTAAGCTATCAACAGTTGCTTCATGAGCATGATGTAATGGTTCAATGAATGATAAATTTCTTAAGCTTCATGGTTGCATAAACTAAAGCATTGTGGATGCCCCCTTTATCTTGTGTACATAGGATATGATTTCACATGGTATTTTTTACATTTTCATTGTTAATGGTTGATGTCATTGAATGTTAGGCAAGCTTGGTGCAGTTACACACCACACTCTTCATTGGGTTTTCCAGCATAATATGATCACACTTCATAACACGACGACACTTATCTCATTTATACTTCATTAATGCTTGTTTAATCTGGCAATCAAATTGCATGTTTCTGTCTGTCATCAACCAGAGAGTGAGTTGGTGAAAGTTGCTAGTAAACTTTGTCAAGTTTAAGTTAGGCAAGCTCCCATTCCTATACAATGAAGCTTGATTTGACTTATAGGGATTCCCCTTTGGCTTGGATAATCCTTTAGTCTACAGAGTGGAGCAGGGCCACTAAGATGAAGTGAGTGGCTTGCTTGAGAATTCCCTCTAGGTTCTCCTATTGGGGTTTCGACTTTTCCCTCAAGTAAGGAGTTTCAGCACGAACATATTGTATATGTGAGAGCATTGCTTTCATACAAGGCTTGGTTATTACTATGGTGTCTCATTTTTTCCAATATTGTCTAATTGCTTTGCCACTCATTGCTTGCAACTATATTGCAACCAATCATTTTTTCTTGTCATATTGCTTTCATGCTTTTGCGGTGTTGCTTCCTTCTTGTGCATATTGGTGGATTCATTACAATGTTTCCATCAAAAAACTGCACACTTCATTTTTCCTTGAAGATCTACTTCACAAGACAATGGGCACGCACTGGTCAACAGAGGAGGCACAGCCCAAATTGTCCAATTATAACTCAATTGTCTTTAAAATTTTGCTAGTATATAAAAGTATGTCCGATAATTGATAAACCAACCTCCTTTTTGAGAGAATGAAACTTTGTTTACAGTGGGAAAAATTTGTATTAATATGACCCATTATGAAAGGATGCCATAAGAAGAAAGGAGCATACCAATTAAGCTTTGAGATCTCTGAGTGCAGGTCATCTAAAGCAGCTGGACTCAAGCGAGCAATAATATCATCCTAACCAAGCACCAAAAACAATGTTAACTATATGTCAAGGCAAAAAAAAGCACGAGATAATAATTACATGCGAAAAGAAACTTAGAGCGAATATGAGAAAAATAACATGGCAAATATTTTACATGGAAAAGTACCATTCAAAGGAGCACAAATGGAAGGAAGAGTTATGGATTTTCAAAAGTAAAATGGTACGAACAAAATTCGTACTTAAAGTTAAATACTCAAGAAGAATTGGAATATAAAGATCTCCATTGAGATACAAGAATATGTATTAAAATATATGAATGAGAATGATTCAAATGAGAGTGAGGGGCCTGCTTATATACCCTAGGCAAGTGCCTCTTCATGGAAGGTCATGTCCCATTTAGACATGCCTCTTCAACACTAACTACCAATTAACTAATCATTATTACAATTATGAATCATTATTTATATTTAATATATTTTATTCATAACATTGCCTTCCCCTTCAAAAAGATTTGTCCTCAAAGCTTAGTGATGAAAAGGCTTGATCTCTTTTTCAGTTTCGAATGTCTTCTCGTCTCGGAACTGTCAGCTTTGTCGATACAAGACGATATGATCCTCTAAGAGATAAACAAAAATGTCTCACTGAGAAGGGATCAAACCATCCTAAATGAATCTTTTGCAGAATCTTTCGATTACTAGAAACTTGTGATGAATTATTATCACTGGACTAGATTGAGCTTACTTCAATATTCTTTGGAACATTAGATTGTTGTTTCTGTTCTAAATGGTACAAATACGTAGCTTGATTGAGTTGTCTACTCTCGTGATTCAGATGTCGATAGGGAATTATTTTGGTTTGACTTTCCCTTATTAGGTGTGTGGCAATTCCTGATTTTCTTCAAGTATTGATCTTGTTGAGTTGGTTACTGAATCATCACTTGGAATTTCCATCATTTGAACTGCAACCTCTAAGTACATCCTCACTTAAGTTCGATTTGGATATGACAAAATTGTGAGATTAATGGGATTTGTGTTTGTTCCCTTTTCTCCGTCTTGGACTATTACGTCTAAAGACTTTGATACTTCTTTCATGAGTAATTCTTCTAACTTGTTTTTTAGTGATTTCTTATCATCCTTAAGTTTCGTAATTTGAGTGAGTAGACATTGATGATGGTTTCTCAGACGTAAGAGTTCTTTGGTTTCTGATTCATCAACCTTATTTTCAATGTTTTGACTTTTAAGCTTCTCATCTTTTAAATATCTGATTTGTTCTAATAACCTTTGATTCAAGTCTTTTAGGTGCAAATTTTATTCTTCCTTCTCTGATAGAATCTCGTTGAATTTCTTCTCGACACATTCCTTTTCTTCTTCTAATTTTTTCCTTCTTTCCTTGGACTTCTTGACCTTCGCAAGTAATTTTTGGCTATAGTCCCTGTTACCCACCACTTCGTGGGTGATATCCCTAGGAGAATATTTTCTCCAAGATGGACCTTGGCCGGTAGCCAGCAGTCCCTTCAAGTCTTCTTCTAGCTCGTTGTGCTATTTCTTCGCCACTTGAGCCAGCCATGTGGTCCCTCACCCATCTGTATTGATCATATGTTTGAAGGTGGGCCTCCCAAATCTAAAGGTATGTCTTGTGATTTGGTAATTGAGTATTGGGTTTAATTACCATGGATACTTTTGGGCATGAATTCATGTGGGGATTTTGCAGAAATCATGGGCTTAGTTTGTGCTTTTGTCCCCTTGATCTCTTTTGGGTGTTATTGATCTAGGACTATATTAGTTTGATGTGCTAAGTGTCTTTTCAGTTAATAAACATGTGCATACTTGTCTCCATAGTTTGCTTAAGTATTGAGGATTTTAACCATGAAATATAAGTGATTTTAGTGAATTAGAAGCATGAAATAAAAGCAAATAACACTGAACAGCAGTGTATAATAGAGAAATAAAACCACACATAACATTTACACAGTAGGCATGATGAAGCAGTTCACCCCTCTTGGGCTACATCTACTGGTCCAACTCCCAATGGCATGTCCATCTTTCATTATGCTCAAAATTTTGCAAATACATGTGTTTACAAGCCTCTAATGGTTGTTTTCTCTACTCCAATGGCTCCAGAATGCTCCAATTAGTCTAGAATGACTTTCCATTCACTCCATTTGGGCAAAAATTGACCCTCGAAGTCATTTACCCAATAACTCCTAGAAACCCTCCACTAAATTTGGTGAACTGCACTTAACTGCAGTTAGAATAGGCCAAAACCCCAAAAAATAGGGGCGCGCTATTTATTCCGCCAGTTTAAACTGTAAAGGTTAATGGTTAAGGGGAGGGGTTGCCACATGCCAAACCCCGAAACCCTGGTTGCATTGAATGTTAGCGGAACCACATGCCAAAACCCCGGTAGTAGTGGTTGAACCAGAGTTAACTCCGTGTTATATTAACCGTCGGTGTATAAAATTGTAACCGCGTGGCTTACCTGTGACAAGGCGTGGGGTGTGTTAAATGTTTGCGGAGTCTACGATGTCACCGTTACATTTGTTGTTGCGGTTTGGTTGTATTAGCATGTGACTGCTCCATGGGGCCGCCGGTAGTCCCAACCCTTGCATACAAACTTACAAAACTTTAAATAGCATCGTTAGCCCATAGATGTTAAGAAACAAGTTGTAGTGGAGTTGGTAGATTCCCTTGCATGCAGGCTGGAGGTCGCGGGGTCAAACCCCCCGGACCTCATAAAATTTTATAACACTGTTCAGGGGACACGTGGCAGCCTCAGGGCTAGCCACGTGTCACCCTCTCATTGGTCCAACAATAAAGTACAATCCCACCATCCAATCACAAGCGACACTTGTCAGCTACTGACTGGCCCTGAGAAAAGGAATATTCTTCGAAATATTCTTTTTTTTCGCGGCACCGGAATCAAGAAGACGAGATCTACGCAACCATCCTGGTTTCAACCCAATCCTGTAACTTTCAATTTTGAACAAAATTTATGAACTCCTGATCACACCTCCCCATTGGGAAGCTTTTGGACCCCAAAAGACTTGATTACCTATTCAGTAGATGAGGGTATAGCTCCCTCACCTTTGCAACTTCCATCCACTTTGCCTTACTTGGCTCGCTGCCTTTGAGCCCAACTCAAAGGTAGTCAACACTTCCCCTCTTGGATGCTCTTGTCCTCCTGTCAAGAATTGTATCTTCCTTGAGCTCATCCAGAAATTCTGGCAATAAATCTTCAATAGAAGGTAGTTGAACATCACTTCCTTGATCATCGATCAAAGGTGGCTCATACAAACGTAAGTTTTCAACATTAACAATTGAATGCATATGCATATATGAAGGCAAGTCAAATTGAAATGCATTGTTACCAACTTCCTTTATAATCTTGAATGGACCATAGCGAATGGGTTTGAGCTTTTTACCTTCCCCTTGCATCCTTTCTTTACTTATGTGCAACCATACCTCATCTCCTTCTTGAAACTTGTGATCAACTCTATGTTTGTCATGCATCTCCTTGTATTTGCTTTGACTCTTCTCAAGCTGTTCTTGAACTTGTTGATGTATAATCTGAATTTTCTCAATGAACTTTCGAGCCTTGTCAATATCACTATGCCCATCAATTGCAACATCTTTCTCGAAGATGAAGTCTAATGGCGAATTTGGCAAATACCCAAAGCATACTTCAAAAGGTGATGTATTTGTAGAAGAGTGCTTTGCCCGGTTGTAAGCATGCTGAATGTAATGCAGTTGCTCATCCCACAACTTAGGATGTTTGCTGCAATATCCTCTCAATCGATGCACAACGGTTTTGTTCACCACCTCGGTTTGGCCATTAGTTTGCGAATGAAAAGCAGTACTCTTTTTCAACTTTGTGTCCATCATATTCCAAAGATTGGACCAAAAATTCCCAATGAACCTGGAATCCTTGTCACTAACAATACAAGTAAGCAATCCATAATGAACCCATACATGTTGAAAATAAAGTTCAGCAGTTTTTTCAGCAGTAATGGTTTTCTTACATGGCATAAGTATACACATTTTACTGAATCTATCCACAACTACATAAAGATAATCATGTTGTTTTCTTGACATAGGTAGACCTCCAACAAAGTCCATGGAGACACTCTCCCATGGCCTTGATGGTACTGGTAGTGGCATGTACAACCCAAGCTTCCTATTGTTAGGCTTGCTTGTTGCACACATAAAACAACCTCTTATAAAACGCGACACACTATTTATCATGCGAGGCCAATGGCAATACCTCTGTAGATGTGCCACTGTTTTTCTTACCCCAAAGTGTCCAACAATAAGAGATGAATGAGCCTCTCTCATAACACTTAGCCTCTCTCCTTGTGGTATACACAGTTTCCCCAAATGAAACAACAAATTGTTATGCATGTGCTAATCATTTTCCTCAACTTGATTCCCTTCACTCAAACTAGCATACACATCTTGAAAATCAACATCATGTGCATATTGTTCTATGTAACTCTCATGTACAATAGAATCATTTTTGAGTAAAGCAGAAGCACTTATAATCGGTCTTGAAAGCATATCAACAAATTTATTGAAAATACCTTTCTTGTACCTTATAACCAAGTGAAATTGTTAAAGAAATCCCATCCACCTAAAATGTCGTGATTGCTGCAATTTTGTTTGCAACTGCAAGTACTGTAATGGTTGGTGATTGGTATGTATAGTCGTCTCTTTACCCATCAAGTAGTGTTTCCACTACTTGACATTTTGTACCAACGCATACAGCTCTTTGTCATATGTAGGATAATTAGTTAAAGCACCATTGAATGTTTCAGAATGAAAAGCGATAGGCTTACCATGCTGCAAAAGAACTGCGCCCATGGCATAATCACTAGCATCAGTTTGTATCTCGAATGGCTGTCTCAAATTCGGTAATGCAAGGACTGGAGCTAAACTGATCTTTGTCTTTTAAAGCTTCGAAAGCTTGTTGTTGTTTCCCTCCCCATTGGAAGTCTTTATTCACACTTGTCACTGCATGCATAGGAGTTGCGATGGCAAAAAAGTTAGCAATAAACTTTCTCCAATACTGAGTTGCACCTAAGAAACTTCTTACCTCGGTTACTGTTTTGGGAGTGGGCTAATTCACAATGGCTTCCACTTTAGAAGGATCAATTCTCAACTCGCCTCCTCCTACAATGTGTCCCAAACAAACCAAAGAAGTCTTTCCAAACTCACATTTTGACATCTTAAGAAACAATTTCTCTTTTCTCAAAACATCAAGCACCCTATTCACATGCAATACATGTTCTTCTCTTGTTTTGCTTAAAATCAGTATGTCATCTAAATACACAATCACAAATTCATCAAGAAATGGACGCAAAACACTATCCATAGCACGCATGAAAGTCGACGGTGCATTACACAAACCAAATGGCATAACCAACCACACAAAGAGTCCTTGTTTGGTTTTGAATGCAATTTTCCATATGTCACTTTCTGCGATTCTTACTTGATGATATCCACTTCATAAATCTAACTTAGTGAAAAACTTTGCTTCTTTCAGTTGATCAAGCAAATCATCTATACTTGGGAGTGGGTATCGATTCTTTACCATTATCTTGTTCAAAGCTCTGAAGTCTACACACATGCGCCAAGTCCCATCTTTCTTCGGAAGCAAGACTATGGGTGAACCGCATGGCGAAGTGCTTGGCCTTATGAATCCTTTGCCCAGCATCTCCTTGATTTGCCTCTTTATTTCAGCATTCTCCATTATCGACATGCGATACATGCCGATGTTTGGAAGAGGACAATCTTGCTAAAACTGAATCTTATGTTGAATCTCCCTTTTTGGAGGCAATCCTGTTGGCTCTTGAAACATCTCATGATGTGCATCAACTACATCATATAAATCTGATTTCAACTTAGGATCACAATCCTCAAATGATTCATGATTAACATCAGCTTTAGGCTTAATCATTAGAAGAACAAAATTCTTACTTGAATTTACCAGCCTCTTTACCTGTCCAACATCTACCATAGCAATGTTTGTCTTCTTGCGATGTGCTCTAACAATGTACTCCTTGCCATATTTGAATAAAAGGTGTTTGTTCTCATGGCAATGGAAGATCGCTTTCCTGTCATACAAGTAAGGATTGCCCAACACAATACCTGTTATGTCAAGCAGAACCACATCTAATTCAATTGTGTCAACAAAATGTGCAGTTATTGCAAACTGCAATATACAATTCTTTGAAACTTGTAAATTTGCATCCTTACAAATCCAACCAAGTGGATATGGTTTTGGATGTGGAATGGTCTCAAGATTAAGTTTCTTGACCAAGTCTTCAGAGATTAAGTTTTCTTGTGACCCACTTTCAAACAATGTGTCAATCTTAGTATGTTTCGATATGACCCTCACATCAAACAGTTCAATTCTCTCTTCTTCATTTGGAGCATGTATGTGATAGTTTTATGTACTAGTATTGGGTTTAGTTTCAATTTCTTTCCCCTTCATGTTTTTCAATCCCATGGCTGTAATTTTAGATTCATCACCTGAATCCTCTCCTAAATCATGTTGAGTTGTAGCTGCAATTTTCTGTTTCCCTTTGTTGTTGAGATATTTGGGCATATTTTCAAGATGTAATTTCCAACATTGATTTTCATTATGCCCTTCTTTTGAACAATGTTTACAAACCACTTTTTCTCCCTCTTTCTTGATAGATGCATTTTTTTTGTTTTTACCTTTTGAGATCTTCTCTTTGTTTTTACCCTTAAAAGGTTTGTTCCTACCCTCATCAGAAATGTTTTTCCCTCTAGCTTCTAGATGTGTGGCCTGAACACATACCTCATCTAGACTTGTGGGGTTAAACATGAGGATAGTATGTCTAAGGTAGCTATGTAAGCCACCTATCTACTTGAGCAAAGTATCTTGGCTCTGCAAATCTACACCTAATAAGAGAGCTCTTCTCCTAAATTCTTGGGTGTAAACTTGCACATTATGTCCTTTCAATTGTCTAAAGTTTTGCCAGTTCATTATGGCTTTCTGCATATGAGCTAATGGATAAAACTGTCGTTTTATTGCATAAATGAAATTAGTCCATGATAGAATAATCTTACTATGCTTCTTGATCTCCTCCTTTGTCTTAGCTTCCCACCAAACAAGTGATGCACCTTCCATTCTCAATGAAGCTAATTGGATTTTGGTATCAACATCATGAAGGTTCTGCATTCTCAAATAGACCTCCAATTGCCTAATCCAATTATCAAGCTTTTTTGCATTGACTTCACCATTAAACAATGGCAATTCAAACTTAACGTCAAGTTTTACAAAAGGACTTTTACCAGTGTTCTTTAACTTGTGTGATTGATGTACTGAAAATGAAGTAGAGGATGATGATGATGAGGGTGAGGATGGTGACTTTCCACTGCCTCCATTTCCTCCATTGCCCTTCTTTGATTTATCTTCACCATTGTGACCTCCTGATGATCCCTGTCCTTCCTTGTGAAGTTAGGATCCTTCTCCTTCTAGTTTCTCATTCCTTTCTTGATAAAGGATTTTAACCATCTCAGTCATGTCAAGGAATGCTTTCATGAACACTCTTTCTTCCTCTTTGGGATCCAATTCTTCATGGATTTCTTCTTCCTTTGAAGGCATGCTTAATGCTGCTTTTGCTTCCTTAGGAGGTGAATTAGGTGGTGGAGATTGTGGCAATCTTGATCTCCTTTGTTGTGGCTCATTTTGAGACCCTCTTGCTTCCACCAATGTGCCTTCTCCTCTCTTGAGGTTGAGCCTAGTAAGCATGTGAAATTTGCAAACAGCTAAACAAATCTTTTGCACAAAACAACATTAGAGAATAAACTCTAGCTTTGATACCAACCTGATCCGAAAGGACTGTATTAGTTTGTTGTGCTAAGTGTCTTTTCAATTAATAAACATGTACATACTTGTCTCCATAGTTTGCTTAAGTATTGAGGATTTTAACCAGGAAATATAAGTGATTTTAATGAATTAGAAGCATGAAATAAGAGCAAAAAACACTGAACAACAGTGTATAACAGAGAAATAAAACCACACATAACATTTACACAGTAGGCATGAAGAAGCAGTTCACCCCTTCTGAGCTACATCTGCTAGTCCAGCTCCCAATGACATGTCCATCTTTCATTATGCTCAAAATTTTGCAAATACATGTGTTTACGGGCCTCTAATGGTTGTTTTCTCTTCTCTAATGGCTCCAGAATGCTCCAATTAGTCTAGAATGACTTTCCATTCACTCCATTTGGGCGAAAATTGACCCTCCAAGACATTTTCCCAATAACTCCTAGAACCCCTCCACTAAATTTGGTGAATTGCACTTAACTGTAGTTAGAATAGGCCAAAACCCCAAAAAATAGGGGCCGCTATTTATTCTGTCAGTTTAAACCGTAAAGGTTAATGGTTAAGGGGAGCGGTGGCCACATGCCAAACCCTGAAACCCCGGTTGCATTGAATGTTAGCGGAACTGCATGCCAAAACCCTGGTAGTAGTGGTTAAACCAGAGCTAACTCCGCGTTATAATAACCGTCGGCGTATAAAACTATAACCGCGTGGATTACATGTGACAAGGCATGGGGTGTGTTAAATGTTTGCAAAGTCTACGATGTCACCGTTACATTTGTTGTTGCGGTTTGGTTGTATTAGCATGTCACTGTTCTATGGGGCCGCCGGCGGCTTGGGACCGTCGGCGGTCCCCAACCCCTGCATTCAAACTTACAAAACTTTAAATAGCATCGTTAGCCCATAGATGTTAAGAAACAAGTTGTAGCGGAGTTGGTAGAGTCCTTTGCATGCATGCTGGAGGTCGCGGGGTCGAACCCCCCAAACCTCATAAAATTTTATAACAATGTTCAGGGGACACGTGGCGGCCTCAAGGTTGGCCATGTGTCACCCTGTCATTGGTCCAGAAATAAAACGTACAATCCCACCATCCAACCACAACACGACACTTGTCAGCTTCTGGCTGGCCCTAAGAAAAAGAATATTCTTCAGAATATTTCTTTTTTTTGCTGACTGTGCACCTGCATGCTGACTGGGTATCCTAGTAAACTTTGTCGCAAAATTTAGCTGTTTGGGAAATCGATCATAATGCGATATCTCCCTCATACGACATCGGTTTTTCGAACCGTTCGCGGCGCCAGAATTAGGAAGACGAGATCTACGCAACCATCTTGGTTTCAACCCAATCCTGTAACTTTCAATTTTGAGCAAAATTTATGAACTCCTAATCATTACCCTTGCATCTTAGTCCAGTGGGATCTCCTTTATTGACCATTTGGTTCTACGATGGTACTACTTGGGAAACCCTGACTTTGGGTGCGTGGTCCTGCTCCTTTATCCGCATATATTATTCCCCTTCCACTCATTATTCACCATTTCTCCCACCTAGGTCCATAGAGCCTCCATGGGTCCACATAGGGTCAGCCTCCCTATCCCCTTGCCCCCACCTTGGGTCGGGCCTGGAATGATGCCCCGAAGGTTGAAGCAACTAAAAGAAAAAGAAAAAAGCATAATTGGCCACACTTAACAGGAAATTATACCACAAAATGCAAAAGATGGCAGGGACAAATATAATTAGCACGTGGGCAAAATCCAATACATTAACTCTGCCCCATACCCATGGCCATCACCCTGGTTCCATAGGGCCCTAGATGAGCCTCCTTTGTCATTCAGGAACCCATGATTGTCCCAACCCCGGGAAGGAAATGAACCACCCTACCTTAAAGGGTTGATCACTGCTATATTTTACACATCACGCTCTTATCCTTGAGCCCCGAGCAGTTAATTAAAGAAAATTCATAAAAGGCAAAAGACATATAAAGAAGGGTGGAAAAATCAAGGTCGAGGCTCCTCATGTACCATGATTGCTCCCTCCTACACATTATATACCCTGGTGTGGGCTTCCCCTTATCTGGCTGCCCCTATGCCCCAATATGTGTCCTAGGATTGCCCCTCTCATTCCCTACTCCATTTCACTTATTTATCACTTGACACCCCCATTCGAGGGATGTACCTTGGACATACTATCCCCTTTAAGGGTTAAAACCACTTAATAAGGTACTTGGGTAACCCCCTTTGGAGCATGGAGACACTAGCACATGCCAACGCCCACTACGGAAGGGCATGCCATTGTGAAGTGCCCACTTTGTTATCCATGATTTGTAAGTTATTTTACACGATTACTCTAATGACTGGTTGTACTAGAATCCTAGGGGACGCATTGGATCTTATATAGGATTGCAGGTGGTTTCCATTTGGGTTTGGTCTCCCTATATGAGGTCCTAACCGCCAGAGGATTACATTGGCACATATAGGGTGTGCTTGGAGAGCCATGGGCCCCCACATCAGCAGACAACACTCCACGGATCCCCATCGATGTTCAGAGACTACTAGCAATCCACTTTTGGGATGA